>JAGKPY010000140.1:0-63909 GCA_022609225.1 Boeremia lycopersici
CTCCTAGAAGTTAGGAGTAAGTAATTACTTTAGCATATTATAAAATACCTAAAGGAGTAGCTTACACCTATTAATGCTAATATATCTAAGTAAGTCTGCGCAGAATATTGCGCTTACCTAAGCGTAGTAGACTATAGTATAATAACGCTAGAGTAGTAGCTTACTAGCTAGAACGCTCTCTACTATAAGGCTAAGGCCTACTTGCTTAATAAAGTTATAGGTAAGCTAGCTACATAAGACTTCCTTTAAGCGCTCTCTAGCTAAATTGCACTAGAGTAGGCACGCTTAATGCAAATTAAGATTATTAAATTTACTATGTTTAAGATGAAAGTACCTAACCTACCTATAGTAGTGTAAGCCTATAGCTATATCCTAGAGGAGCATAATAAATAAGTAGTAAATAACTAACCTAGAATATTTACTATATTTAGAAATTGCCTAAACACTTCTTCTAAAAACAGGAGCTTACTAGGCAAAAATAGGAGCTCTATAGCTAATAAGCAGCTACCTGCTAAGTGTCTATATAAGGAACCTAGTTTAATAGCTCTACATAACTAAAAGCTAACTAATTACTAGAAGCTTAAAATAGTAGTTAAAGGGAGCTCTATAGGAAGGCCTATAAAGCTTACGCCTATTAAATAGGAGGCTATTATAAAGCGCCTACACGCTCTAAGCTTTAAGATAGTAAAGGAGGTGCTACTCTAAAAAGGATAGAGCTTACTAATGCCTAATAGAGCCTTATAAGCTCTACTAATTAGAACTACTTACCCTAGTCTTATTTAAGCCTTCCTAATTAACCTAAGCCTAATAAGTAAGCTTAAATTAATAGGAGTATACTTAGTAAGCCTTATGTTTAGTAAGCACCTACTCTATTAATATATAATCTTTAACAATAGAGTAGTAGTACACCTAGTAAATAGTATAGATTAGCTAGTACTAGGTACCTTTAAGAAGGCTCCTCCTAACGTCTACATAGTAGAGGTAGGCACCTAGTCCTTCCCTATTAACAGGATAGGAGACTGTTAGATCTAATAGATTATACACAGACCCTCTAGGAAGAAAATAGAGAACCTACTTCTCTATAACATAGTTATAGTAAAGGACTTCTATATAAATATAGTCTCTAAAGCTCTACTCCTAATAAGCAATATATAGTATATAGGATTAGACTATATGCTCTACGTTAGCACGCTTAAGAAAAGCGTTATAGTAGCTAATATACAGCACGCATATAACCTTATGTTCCTTTAATATAAGCTACTTTTATCCTATCCTCTACTTGTTAATGCTGTGCACCCTAGTTATAAGAGGCTTAAATCTTAGACAATACACACTAGGGCAGACTCTAAAGCTCTCTAGTATATAAGAGCAGGTTACCTAGGTTAGTAAGCGCTATAGACCCTAGTCTACTAAGCTTACAACGTTAGGATCTTAGGCACTAAGTGCTCTAAGTATACCTACTACGCAATAATATATACTATATAAGTTATATTAAGACGCCTATAAGAGTAGGGTCCCTAACTATACTATAAGGTAGGATAGGACCTGTTTAACATGCTAAAAGGTTGTTTAGGAGAACAGTAGATGCTTATTATAAAGTGTTTATATAGTAGCAAGATCTACTACTTTAGTTTACTTAGTAAATTACTAGCTAAGATTATAAGAGTAATACTAGCATTCTACACCTATATATATACTAGATATAGGTTAAAGATTATAGTCTTACACTCTAATAATAATATAGCTACTCTCCTAAAGTAGGGTACTATAAGGTATACTAAATAGGCTATAGAGAAGGGTATTACTATATAGCCTACCCTATTATACACCTATAAGCCTAATAGGGGCCTAGAGTAAGCTAGCTAAGAGATTATTACTAAGTTAATTAAGATGTCTAGCAGCTTAAAGCTGCCTAAGAAGCTCTAGCTAGAGGTAGTAGAGGCAGTAATGTAGTTATATAATATAAGTCCCTTACTAGTATATAACTATTAGTTACCTAATAAGACTTTAGACTTATAGTTTATATAATACTTCTAATAGTATTAGCTAGAGCGTGTAAGAAGCACACTAGCTAATTTAAGACCTAATTAGAGTAGAATATACGCATACAGCTGCTAAGTATACCTACTTAATAGGGACTGTGCAGCTAGACGTAATAGGAGAACCTTTAAGGTTACTCCTTAAGGATATATTAGGTATCTTATAGGGTATAGGGCCTCTAATATATACTAAATATAGATCCCCTAACTTAATTAAGTAATTATAACACGCAACATAATATTTAATAAGGACCTCTTCTATAAGGGAAGTAATAAATAGCTTATAATCCCTATAGAAGAGGCTCTAAAGCTTGTCTATATCTTGTATAAGCTAGATAACGTGTAGACGTCCTATACTAAGCGTACTACGTACACTTAGGATAAGCTGCACTTAGAGAATAAGGAAGACTCTACTAAGCTAAGGCTTAGGGGTAGTGCAAATAACTCTTATAATAATATAGATAGCTAGTCTAGTTAGAGCAAGTATTAGGAGGCATTAACTACGCAAATAATAACTTTAGCTAAGTTATTAAAAGATAAAAGTGTAGTAAAGTCCCTATACTTTAGGTTGTACTTACCTAATCCTACCCCTAAACCTAAGGGATAGGAAGGTAGATTGTTAATCTAGACGCTAGGTAAACTGCTATAGGAGGTGCACGCTCCTAATAATATAGCATCCCTAGGTCTATTTATAGAGCTAGAAGCTCTATTAGTATTAGCAGCTCTATAACAGCTAGCTAGCTATAGACCTACAAGCTTGTAAGTAGGTTAAGCTGCCTCTTAAGGGTAATCTAACTTATTACTAGAAGCTCCTAAAGCGGCCCCTCCTAAGAAGCAGCCTTATATATAGAAGGTCTATAATAGACCTATATATAAGAGCTAGCGTCTTTAGGGAGAGCCTATACCTAAACCCTTAGAGGAAGGTAAAGGTAAAGGAAAGGGAGGACAATATTATATCTTAATAGGACTAGAACCTGTCTAGTTATATAATATAAACAACCTACAGCTTCTCTCCTTTATCTAAATAAACTTTCTAATAGTTAATAAACTAGGACGTAATATTAAGCTTAAAACGCTACACTTAATTATTGCAGCTATAGTAACTAAGCCTAAGAGACTATTCTATAGCACTTAGAGAGCATACTAAGACACTCTCCTACTACTCCTAATATAATAGAAGCAGCTATATACCTATCTATATAGAGCTCTCTTCTAGGAAGTAGCATAGAAAGAGATTAAGATGCTTATAAAGAATAAAACATAAGTAGAAATTAATTATACTAATATAGGATAACATCCCCTACCTCTTAAGTAGGTATTTACCTACAAGTTTAATAAAGATAGCTTCTTCCTAAAGTGTAAAGTAAGAATCTATATGTAAGGTAACCTACAAGCTAAGGATTCTATTAAGTCTATATATGCTATAACACTAGCAGCATGCTTATTCTAAATTATAATAGTAATTATAGCTAAGTTTAACCTTAAGATTATATAGCTAGACGTTATAGGCGCCTTCTTGTACGCTAGCTGCTTAGGCTATCCTATTATACTCTATAAGCTCCCTAATAGCTACTAACAAGCTAGAAAGTGTGTTAAGCTACTAAATGTGCTGTATAGGCTATAAGATTTGCTAATTCTATAGTATAAGGAGTTCTCTAGAATACTAGCATAGCTAGAACTTATTACGTCTAAAGAAAAGCTATGCCTCTTCTTTAACACTAAGTAAAAAGTTATAGTCCTGTTTTACGTTAATAACATCCTTATACTATCCTATAAGGATAATACCTAGAGGGCAGCTAAGGTTATAAGTGTAATTAAGGCAAAGTATAAAGTAGAAGAACAAGAATCTGCTAAATAGTTCCTTAAGATCTATATTATATAGGATTATAAGCACTATATAATCTCCCTATTACATAACTTATATATTAAGAAAGTAGCTATAAAGTTTAACCTCTTAAGCTTAGCGTAGCTCCCCCTAGTACTAATAAGCTCTACACCCCTTATAAAGAGCTTAGGGAGCACTATAAAGCAGCAAGTTAAAGCTTACTAGGAGCGAGTAGGGTTAATACTATATACTATAGTAATAGTTTGCCTAGATATTGCTTTTATAGCGTCTTAACTGTTATACTTCCTTATAAACCCTAATAAGTTATACTTTAAAGTAGTAGATTGCGCTATCTTATACCTTCTCTACACTAAGCACCTAGGAATTTAGTATAGTTAACACGTTAGAGAGGATCTCTATATATGCGCAGACGCCTTATTTACTAATAATAAAGAGATGTGCTGCTCTAGTAATAGGTACCTTATGTTACTCTTTAGTAGACCTATTATATAGAAGTCTGCAAGGCAAGTAATAGTAACTACCTTAACTATAGAAGTAAAGCTTCTCGCGCTTAAGCTTGTAAGCAAAGAGTCTATAGCTCTTAAGTGCTTTATAGCTAAGATTATACTAAAGCTTAGTAATAGTTAGAAGATCTTCTATAATAACCTACAAACTATTTACCTTATAGTTAGTAAAGAAGGATAAGTAACTACCTACCTCTAATATATTAATATATAGAACATATAGCTTAGACAAGAGTACTATAAGGGCTCTTTTAAAGTACTATACCTAAAGATAAGTAATATGCCTATAGATAGAATAATTAAAGCACTTATGTTATAGTAGTTTATACGCTTCTATAAGCAACTTAACCTATATAACTACGCTCTAGCAAGCGAGTTAGTAGGGTTAAGCAGTATAGCAACGTCCTAAATAGCTTGTAACAAGTTAAAGTTACAACATAGGAAAGTACTAGACAAATAAATCTAGTGCTATTCTATAGAAACTATACTATACTAGGGGACACCCCCCCCTAGTAGGGTTCTACTAACTCTTGTAGGTAAGCTCTATAGCAGCCTTAAAGCTAATACTAAGGAAGGCTAGCATATGCTAGATCTCTACTATAGAAGGAGGAGCAGTAGGAGCAGAAGCAGGAGCAGGAGCAACAGAGCAGCAGCTTAATAGCTTGCTATTAGCAGGGCCCTTGCTCTTCCTCCTCTAAGAAGGCTTACCCTCCCTATTAGTTTTACCTAATAAAGAGTAGGGCAAAACATTATCTATATAGTTATAGACTAAGGCACGCGTACTATTAATAGCACGTTAATATTTTACCCTAGGCTTTCTACTATTAGAGATAGCATTAAGCGCTTTAGTAAGCCCCTTAGTAAGGGCAGCTAGGCGCGTAGAGCTTTAGAACATATTAGTATATGCTTAAGAGCTAGTTAATGTTAAGGGATTACCTACTAGGGGCAGCACTTGTGCCTAGCAGCATAGAGGTAGTATATAGCGCTAGTACTATTATAGTTATAGTAATAACTATAGTAGTAGTTATTATACTATAAAGTAGAATAAACATAATAATAGCACCTAGCCTATAGAGTTGTTATCTCCCCCTAATAGGGAAGGTAGTCCCCCTTCTTAGTAATACTATGCTTACGCTTACGTAAGGGCGTTAATAGGCCTATAACACTATTACTCTCTACCCTCCTACCTCTAGACTAAGGCCTATTCTTAGGGCAAGGGTTGTAATAGGTAGGCAGGAAGGGCTTTAGGCAAGGTGCTAGGTAGAAGGGGAGAGTATAAGGGCGCAGCTTGTTATTAAGTAGCTTATTATTAGTAGTAAGTAATATAGGAGTGCTAGGGGAGAGAAGAGAAGGCGCGTAAGTAGGATAGGGCAGTAAAGTAGGAGAGTTAGCATCCTTATCTAGAAATGCTAGGGACAGAGTCCTACTCTCTAACCTAAGGAGGTCTCTAAGCCTTAGAGACTAACTAAGGCTAGCGCCACCTAATAGGGAATAAGAAGACTATAGGCTAGGCCTATACATAATCTCTACCCCTATATTAGGTAACACTAGCTAGGGAAGCTAAAGTAATAAGATAGAGGTAGTAGATAGCATTAGTAATAGTAACAACTCTACTAACAACCTAATTAAAATTAGGTTGTTTAAGTAAGCACTACTAGATCCCCCCTTAAGCTTAAGAGCCTAAGAGGTAATCTTATAAAGTGCGTAAAGTGTAGGAGCATTAGTAGCAGGTAGTAGAGCTATAAGAGGAGTAAGAGGAGCTATAGGTAGAGGAGTAGTAGGTAATGTAGAGGGGGAGGAGGTAGCTAGGCTAGCCTTAGGAAGAGGCAGAGGGGCTAGGTTACAGAGTAACGCAGCTATAGCCTTAGTAATCTTATAATTAAGGCGCTTCTAGTTAATAAGGGCGTAGGCAGTAGCATATAAGGCGCAAGAACTACAAGACTATATAGTTATTAGTTAATAGCTTGTAAGTATTATAATCTATATCTAATTATGCTAGAGAAGCTAGGGAAGAAAACCTACTATACTCTAAGTATTATAACAAAGAGTAATAAGCTTATAAGAGTAAGCTAATTAATATTTAGACTTAAATATAGGAAAGTTACTTATAGTTATAGTAGTAGTAGTAGTAGCACGCAGGTAGTAGTAATAGTAGTGTTAGGGGTAAGAAAGTGTAGCTATAGGCTAATAAGGATAATATTAACTATTTATTATAAAGAAACGCGCTACTACAGATTATAATAAAGGCATAATAAATAGCAACGCGTTGCCCCTTAAAAACATAGATTAATATTATAAAGGTGAAGGGACAGTTAGTTATAATAATAATCTAGTTAATATGCTCTACACACGTAAGTTCTCCTAGGGTATAATACTCTAGAAGCTATATAAATAGAATTATACTATGTAAAGTGTATAATTAGAGTTCTAGGCAGTTACACAGTCTTAATAAGACAACGTAAGCGTAGTATTAATAGAGGTAAAAGGAGTGTAAGGGTAAGGTACTGCTTATACTAGCACAAGCCTAATAAGAGGTCTTAAGCAGCTTAGTCTAGCTATAGGAGCTATATAGCTTGCAGGTTTATAAATAGAAAATAGGTATAGGTTTTAATACTATTAAACTATATTACTATTTAAATAGACACTTAAGAAAGTAGGTTAACTATAACTCTACGTGCTTAACTTAATAAGCTCTGCACATGTTATTAGCAGGTGTCTACCTCCTAGTAGATACCTAGGGGGTATGTTGTAGTAGAGCAGCACAGGTACATAGTTAGAAGCATTACAAGATCTCTTGTAATGCTCTACTAAGCAGCTTAGCCCTCTATAAGGTTACGTGACCTATAGCTAAGCCACTCCTAGGAGCTAGAGGATATATGTTCTAATAGCTCTATATATAAGTTTGTCCTATCTAATCTTAGCAGAGGTTAGTAGTCTAAATATATTAATTACCTAAATATACTCTTAGCTCCTTGTTTCCTCTACAAGGTTTTATATAGAATATATTATATAAGTAATATAGCTTAGGGGTATAATTAGGGGTTAAAGGCATAATATTCGCCCCCTATAGTAGGCCTAATTTAGATATGCAACCCTAGCGCTAGACCTAGTTTAGCAATAATTAGGCCTAATCGCGCGTGTTATATTAGCTAGGTTAAGAGTTTGCAAATCCTAGTATAGACCTCTTGCCTCTAGAGGCAAGTAATGCTAAGACCTTGCCCTTAGGAGTAACTACTATTTTTGCCCCTAGAAGTAACCTAACTCTACCTTATTAGTATAGTTTAGGTATATAGTATAAAGTATTTTTCTATCTAGAGTTAGAATTATTATAACGCAGTGTAGAGAAGATAGCACAACAGATAGAAGAAATGTTTTTCCTAAAACGGGCCGAACCCTAAGGCTAAACCTATCTTGCCACGACTTTGTGTCCCCGTCGCGCCCTTATTTCGGGTAGGCGGGACCCAACATCTCACGGCTGGGCGTATCCACGAATCCCTAATAAGGAGCGTGTACGATAGGAAGATTGTCAAGCAGACATACTCTCGGCCGTGGAGTTCGATCGCGATTAGAATCTCAAAGTCGTAGAAATGAGATTAATCTAGCGAATCAACAAGAACTAGACTTTCATCTGGGGCACGGCGAAGACATGATCAGTGCGCATGATCAGCGCCAGAACGAGGGCTTTCATAAGCGCCGTGGCATAAGAGATGGTCTATGATGACCTTGCTGCTGCAGCGCGTCCGGAGCATGTTCGGTGACCCTCGTAAAGATCAGTGGCCTTGTCGGAAAGGTTATAGATGTCCTGGCTAGCTTAGTGTATCGAAACCGGATTGTGAGCACCACCCAGATCAGATGCCAGTCGTGAAGTCACCACAAATTAGGGTTGCCGTTGCCGAGCCAAAACCGCTCGTGCCGGCGATGTTCAGCGCACCTCACAAAAAGTTCAAGTGTGAGATTAGTGGTACCTGTCGTCCCAAGCCTAAGACACTGATACCTTTGCCTCTCTCCACCCGATACGCTCGAATGGAGTCTTTTCTCACTATAGTATTGAAAATGTGGCTGAGGCCAAGTACGTCCATGAAAATCTGTACATGTCGCCTGATGGTTTCCTCTCCAGATATTCCGGCATGCGTCTTGGGCTGGGAGATGTGCATTAGATGCGTTAGCTCTTATGCTGCTTCGTAATCTCCTCTTTGCGTCTGGTATCGTTTTCAAGAATCACCCTCTACCTTCACAGGTGTCCGGGATAGTAATGAGTTTTGGTTCGGAGGCTGACGTTTAGAAACTGGTAAGCAGTTGCCTCAAAAGATCCTTGTTAGGGTTGGTCAGGTGTAACGAGTTCATCGATGGTGGCTTTTAGATACAAGCTGGGATGGCTACTTATACTGAACACATCAACGCATTGTAAGAAGACTACTCTCGACTACCTAGGCAAAATAAGAGCTTCGAGAACTACATTTCTAATCAATTTGCCTACCAAAGCAGAATTTTACAAAGGACGAAACACGGGACTCACAAAATCAAGGCCCCTAGGCAAATCGGTCCGGACGAACAGTAGAAATTTACTGTCGAAATCTGTTATTCTAAGAATTAGTAGGGTTGGTAGTCACGTCTGAAGGGGAAACCTAGTCATTGCCTAGGTATGGGTAGGGGCCGTGATAAAGCCTTAAGCGTCCGGCTCCACTTTTTGGTCGCTAGTGCCCCAATCGGGGAGAAACACACACCTTCGGGGTGACTGTTGCTCCGCCTCCAGCTTAGTTTATCTGGCATTCTACAGGTACGTACTCGTAAAATCTTAGTTCTATTTATCTAGGTAGGGATCAATGATTAGAGTGGAGCGGGGACCAAGTGTGGCGGACAAATATCCCACAAGTGCCGTGTTCACTAATCTTTCGGTTCCGACATTGTGGATGAACTCGAGAGCCAGACCGAGACTGCATCGATGACACACCTCGGTTGCCGCGTTCTTCTTCCTCGTTGTCAGATCTGAAAGCAACGATGGCTATTTGACCTCTTGCAAGTAAGGCCTGACATCCATCCTCATCAATTTTGCGCATCATGAAGGCACTCATCACCACGAACAGTCTATACTCCAGAGTCGCGAACCTGACTCTCGGGAAAAACCTTACCACGACCAGGGCCCAATGGAAAGAGATCCCAGTACCCGAAATATCAGACAACGAGATCCTCGTGAAAGTACACGCCGTGGCATTGAACGCGACCGACTATAAGCACATCGACGCTATCGCTCCTCCCAACTGCATTGTCGGCTGTGACTATGCTGGTGAGGTCTCTAAAGTGGGAAAAGGCGTAGCCACGCTTTGGAAAGTTGGTGACAGGGTAGCTGGTGCCGTTCATGGAGGCCTGTACGCGGATCGAGGCTCATTCGCCGAGTTTCTAAAGATTGAGGGTGATCTTGCCTGGAAAATTCCCGACACAATCGACAATGCCGCTGCAACTACATACGGTGTTTCGGCTGTCACTGCAGTTCTGGCTCTATGCGGTCGTCTCGGCTTTCCTCACGTCGAGACGTTGCTGAAGCCAGATGAGAAGGACACGAAGGAGTCTCAAACTCTGTTCGTGTATGCCGGCTCAACTGCCGCTGGTCTCTCGACTATTCAGTTGGCTAAATCCTTTGGGTGCAAGGTCGTCGCTACGGCTTCGCCGCATTCATTCGATCTTGTCAAGAGCTATGGTGCTGACGCTGTCTTCAACTACCGAGATACGAATGTCGGTGCTGAAATTGCAAATCTCTTCCCAGATATCAAAATTGCAATCGATTGTTTCTCGGAGGGCACATCAACAAAGACTTGTGACACTGTCATTGGACAGAATGGCGGGCAAGTAATCACTCTGCTGCCCTCCACGAAATCGGCAATGCCAGCAATCAAGCACGAGCTCATCATGGCATATACTTTATTTGGCCGCGAGTTCCAGTGGCTGCCACCTGTTGGACCTAAGTTCCCCGCGGAGCCGTCTGATCGTGATCTGTTGGTCCGGTTCTACGGAGCTTTGCCACGGCTAACGAACCTATTGAAAGCTCTTCCCGTCACGCGAGAGACTGGCGGCATTGATGCTATACTTCCTGGGTTAGAGAAGTTGCGAGCACAAAAGGTGTCTGGAAGCAAGTTGGTGGTCGAGTTCTAACTCTGCTTTCAAGTAATAGGCAACGCGGACCTCAACCCTCTTTGTTTGTTCCTATTACCTTAACATCTGTCCTCTTCTATCACATGTTGTGCTCTACAATGGTCTAAATATTTGGAGTAAATTCCTCTCCCAAGGTCCATCAAAATCATTTAATAACCCAACATATACAATCGTGGATTACCTCGAAGCTTGGTCGTCGTTTTCTAAATTGCTGCTGTCTAGTATCGCAACTTGGAGTCAATTAATGCTGATTGATGGAATACACTACTCTATTATCACTAAAGGCACCTATGTGTGGTATTCGGCTGGCTATGCCTTGTGATTGCGGCTGTGTATGCGGTATTCATACCGTTGAACAGATTTTGAAGTGCAATTAGCAACTGATTACTCGAGTGATGAACCTTCTAGATCTGCAATGCATTTAGAAGCTACTAGAAATTGTTATAGAGTGGAATTGTTATATACAATCGATAGACCTAGGTGGTCATATAAAGTACGTCATAGACCGCTGATGCCTTCAATCTCGATTTCCAAGCGCTGTATTCTACCAGGGCAGTGTCGTACCATCGTAGTTCTGGAAAGTACCACTGATACCCCTAGAAGCAGAGTCGAGGGTTTTCAAAATGCCAGCGATACTGACGTCGACAGTGATAGCACCCATTGCCACAGCCGCTTCAGGTGAGCTGATCGTGCTCATTGCCATGTCTGTCAGAACCAAGCCAGGATGAGTTACATAAGCCGTCACCCAAGTCTCCTCAAAATGGAGCCGTCGCACCAGCCAGTTCAACGCGGCCTTGCTTGCGCCGTAAGGGCTTAGCACAGCCGGAAGCCCGGCAAGTGCTTCTTGGGCTCCCATACTACCAACAATAGTCGAAATCGCCAAAAAGGTGGGCCTGCCGCTCTTGCTCGCTTGGAGTAGTGGCTTCACAGCTTGGAAAAGAGTTAGAGGCCCGATTGCATTTGTGTTGAAGTGGTCGCGAAGACTCTCGCTTGAGGTTTCTGCAACTGATGTGCCGGAATGGGCGATGCCTGCATTGGCTATGACAAAGTCGATTGATGTAATGTCGTACTCCAAACTGAGCCGAGACACGGCTTCTTTGGCATCTATTTCGGATTAAGAGTCGAGCTTAACAATCACGACTTTAGATCCAGCTACCACTAGCAGGCTACTCAGGACGGATGCCGAGGTAGTCGTATCTCGAACGCCGGCAATGACGGTCGTGTGAGGTCTTTGCAGACGCTCCGCGGTAAGGCCTTTGCCAATGCCACGGTTGGCTCCCGTGATCAGATAGGTAGTAGAAGGCATAATCTGAGTCGCTTTTGGTTTGTAGATTCGTTGATCGTTAAGAGATACAGAGTTCGCGAGCGATGCTGAGCTGTAGTCCGCGTCCAATACTTCGTGCTTTATATTCATGGCACTTTGCTGCTTCGTTTGAATCCTACATGACAAACAATCACTTCCTGATCTTTCGTGGACGGTTGGCGCACGAATCTGGTCCGGGTACCGATTAGTGATCGCAGCTTGGTCAGTGCTCTATATCTCTATAGAGTGTGACCCATTTATGTATACACTAATCTGTTGAGTAGGTTCTAGTCACCTAACACAGAATCAGACCATGTACTTTGTACTATGTCGGATGAGAGTACCACTTAAGCTAGGCTAAGATCGCACCAGCTATCTACACTAACTTTGCGGATCTTGATTCACGAGCCATGGCAACGAGACGTTCATCCGAGCAATATGGCTATCGTGATGATAATTTCTGCTCCTTGCAGATATCACCAGCCTAGTACTCAGCTACTACTGCCAAAGACTGCTGACGTTCAATGATTTCCTTGTGAATTAGATTAGCATATGGGTGTTCCAACGTATTGGTCATCACAGGGGATAATGAATCATAATCATGGCAGATTGGCTTGAGTACAGTTGAGCGGTGAGCGGCAAAGAGCATCATCTTAGTGCCAAAATTCGAAGCATCTTTGATATCCCTCTGGCTGCCTAGGCCCGACAAAGTCGAATTGTGTTGTTGACAGTTCGAATATCTTTTAGCATGCGTGCGGTTACGAATGCAGACATTCTTATCGATAGCGGTTAGCGCGTGCACGGCCCTAAATGTCGACCTAGGAGAAGCTAGCGTCGGAGATCTGTCGCGACTGACTGCCACGGGCTTGCGTGCACATATATTCGACAGGCCGCATATTTTTTTGTCGCTGATATGAATCATGGCCGCCCCGCAAAAAGAATCCGGCAAGCTTGCGAGCCGTGCCGACGCAAGAAGAGCAAGTGCTCCGGGGAGAGGCCGACATGCGGCACCTGCTGGAGGCTTGAACAGCACTGCGCATACTACGGCGAACTTTTGCAGCCATTCCATCACCCTGTTGGAACTATTCAAAACGGCTTCACAGTCTCGGGTTCTCCGACTTCTGTGCAAGTAGCGACTGATGGGCGAAACTTGGTATTCATCATTGTCCGCCTTCTGGCTGATACAAGCTAATGCTTTGCAGGATGATCGTATAGTAACACTTGAATCCACTGTAACCAGAATCCTCGATACACTTCAGTCGACTGAAGTCGCCAGTCGGACGCAACATCAGAACCCACCTACGGTGCATGCACACAGCATGCATGATGGCTCTGAAAGTGCTGATGCGCCACCCCTCACGGCGATGCTCAATGGTGGAGCAGATTCAGAGCAAGTCAGACTGCTTAGGAAAGATGAAATCAAAAATCTTGGTGAAACGTACTTGATCTTCTGTGCTAACCAGCCACTGCCTCTATTTTCAATGGAGGGCTTTCTTGAGTCGCTGTTCGATAGGGATGATTCGGCGTTGTTTGCGATCATCGCGAATGCCCTTCGATACTCACGAAGTAATACCAGTGGCACCCATGGCCAAGAAGATCGTGCCTTTAGGGACTCTGCCCATCTGTCAGCTATGCAACAGATCGGTCAAGGCAAAGTCGAAATCTCAACCTTGCAAACGTTGTGCCTTATCGTCTTCTATGATTATTCAGGTGGGTTCGCTTGTTTCTGATGTTAATACATGCACTCTGATAATCGTAGGTGGCAGCCCGACAACAGCTTCCTCTATATTAGCTCTCACATCGATGCTAGCCCAAAACGTGGATTTTCGAACAAGATCTTCAGCTCCCAACAGTTTTGCCCGAGAAGAAAGCAGGTGTTGCTATTGGAGCATTGTTTTGCTGCGGAATCTATTTGGTCTCATCTCGCCATTGGGTAATGTCCTAGACTCCGCAGTCGTCCCTTTCCCCTCGAGCTGTTTCATGCCAACAAGATCCGCTCTTCGCCCTGGCTTTAGACAAGCCTACGAACAGTCGGAGGGCGATAATGGAGTCATGATATTTGTCTTAGAGATGAGTAAAGCATGGGCCAAAGTGATGGCTTACGTCAGAGCCTGTCTATCGTTCACGCCTGATGTGTCTCCATGGTTAACCACCTCCAGATACGCCACAGCTATGGGAGATGTAATGAGTATTGAGACTCGATTACAACCCTTACACAGGTATAATCATATTGTCTTCCGCGACCTGACTCTCCAAGATCTTGAAGAGAGTCGCCAGTACTGGGCACCATGGCTCCTCAGTCGTTTTCTTTACCATACTATGATATGTCTGCTCAATCACCCTCTTGTGGTGACACTCCAACTCCAGGCTAATGGCAATGACTCTGAGCTGTTCCGAGAGCAATCGTCTTTTTACGTCGCACGTCATGTACGCTGGCTCTTGCACTTCATTGCATTCATTGAGGCAAGGGGCTTCCGCATCACAGATCCAATACTAGGCTACTGCGCCGCTGTCGTTGCAACCATCGAATCTCAGCTCGCATACTCTGTCGATGAGGGTGCCGCACAAAAGAAACAACGCAACATTGAAAGCTGTCGGCGCCTTATACGCAGCCTTTCGCCGTCTTTTCCTTCAATGGCTGAATTGGTGAGTAGCAAACGCCTACACTTTTCTAATTGTTTGGGTTGATCGAAATTTCAAAAGCTTACGTATCGTTAAGGACCAGAAGTTGGGCGCTCTTAGCCAGGTCATTTCAACGACATATGCGTCCAACCTTAGTAGATCTGGAAGTGTGGCTGTTGATCTTTCACGACTCAGGAATATTCTGGATATCTGTCCACCATACTGCGACAATGCTGCTGTCGGGATGTGTGACGCGCAAACGACTCCTCAGACAATAGAAGTGGACAACACAAGTCCGTCGCACTGGGTTCATCTATCCAGAAGACCTTCTATCGATCAGCCTGACGATAGCGGGTCGCCTGCCCAAGATGACGAGATTCCACGGACCGCTCCTCAGAGGTCTGTTCTACTTTCCAACGAGCTCAACGGACAATCGTTACAGTCCTCTTCTCTTCTGCAAAGCCCATCCGCGGCAGTCTATTCTGGACTTCCGGCAGACTTGTTTTTCAACGGAATCTCACAGAATGCGTTCAGCTGGTGGGATGCATTCGATACGTATGACCCCGATTGTCCAAGCTTCTGAGTCTTGGGCTCTGAATTCACATAATTCATCGAGATTCAGTCATGTCCAATCGCAAAACCGCAATCGGTCTGATGACTACGGAGTTATCGTCGGCGCGTGTCGCGCCAGGCCCAAGGCGTTACCACAAGCCGGGCTAGCCGGATAGATCCGACGGATGCGATAGCGAATCACAACGCCGAACGTACGTAAGTGACGGGCTTGTTGAGATGACGAATCTGATGATTGCAATCCCGCGTTTGTCGCGGCAGTGGATCATCAGCCAACTATATTGCTTCTACTCGTTCAGATATCTGTCGCAAGACCTGACCACGTTGTTGCTTTCATTTGAAACACTGAGAATTCCAAATATAGTCTTTTTTTCACTAGCACCATGCCAGGACCTTCCGTGCAACTCGCGCAGGGAGTTGCCGTGGGTACGACACTCGAAGAAGGATATCCTCGCGCAGTTGAAGCCTTCAGGGGAATTCCGTATGCATTACCACCGACAGGCGAGCTGCGGTTTCGATCACCTGTCAAAGTACCGAATGGGAGCGGGACTATAGATGCAACACAATTTGGACCTAGAGCCCCAGCCCAGCAGTTCATCAAGTGCGGACCGACATTGGAGGAAAGCGAAGACTGTCTTACTGTGAACGTGTTTCGGCAAGCACAGCACAATGGCTCATCTCTACTTCCAGTAGCTGTCTACATCCATGGAGGAGCCTTCAATCGTGGCACTGCTGCTGGTCACAACACAGCTTCGATGGTAGGGTTCTCTGAGCTTCCATTCGTCGGTGTGTCCTTTGGATATCGGATAGGAGCTCTGGGTTTTCTTCCCTCACGATTGAGCGCTTTGGAAGGGGCACTCAACTTGGGTTTGAAAGATCAGATCTGTCTGCTGGATTGGGTTGAGGAGAACATCCATCAATTTGGAGGTGACAAAGATAATGTGACCCTTGTTGGACTGTCGGCTGGAGCACACTCCGTAAGTCTGTGGACTCTCTTCTCGGTGGCTGGCTGACTTTGCTACAGATCGGGCACCATCTGTTGAACTACGAGGAAAGCAGACCACCTAAGTTCCATCGTGTCGTTATTGAATCTGGCGCACCGACATCTCGTGCTGTGCGCCAACCAGATGCAGACATTCACGAGCATCAGTTTAAGGATTTCCTGGAGGCAGTCGACGCTCCTGCAACTTTACACGATTCTGAAGTTTTCAACTACCTTCGCGGCCTCCCAATGGAATCTATCGCTCAAGCACAAGCTAAGGTTTTCCAAAAGTACAACCCCAGTCTTCGTTGGGCCTTTCAACCAGTGATTGACAAAGAGGTCATCCGTGGCAGACCAATCGATGCCTGGCGAACAGGCAGATGGCACAAAATGCCAATAATGACCGGATTCCAAGGCAACGAAGGTTCGCTTTACGTGGATAAGAAGATGTCGACCTCTTCAGAATTCTCGGATTTCTGGAGAATGCTGCTGCCGCAGTTAAGCGATGATGAGGTTCAAACGATTGATCAGCTATACCCTGATCCTGAAAAAGTGCCTGATTCTATCTACAAAGAAACGAGGCTTGAACACGGGGTGGGAGCGCAGTACAAGCGGATCGAAGCAGCATATGCGCACTACGCGTATGTAGCCCCAGTCCGCCAGACCGCATTCTTCGCCAGCCAAGACGTCTCTGTATATCTATACCACTGGGCTTTGAAAAGAAACATAGTCGAGGGAGCGCGCCATGCTGACAACATGTTCTTCGAAATGAGGGATCCCGAAATCTGCGCTTTAGCGCCGAGTTTGGATGAACTGTCTGGTGTTCTGCATGCGTACATCACCAGTTTCATCTGCACCGGTTCTCCCAACACGCTTGGTGGTACTTACAGTGCAAGGCCAGATTGGAAATCGTATGACAGACAGGATCCAAAATTGATGATATTTGGGAAAGACAACACGCAGTTCATGGGAGAGAAGGAGATTGGAGAGCCGGCAGTTCTTGTGGAGGATGAATTCGCAAGGAAGGAGTCTGAGTTTTGGTGGTCTAAGGTCGAGCTATCTCAACAGTGAGTTTAGTTAGGTTTATGCAGTCGAACTCTCAACACACTTTAATTTTTGACATCATCTCCTCGTATCCGATATTTGGCATCTCAGCTAGCTATTAGTTGATTGATTTCAAAGTTTTTCATTATCTACAACTTCGCTTGTACCGGAATACTTTTGACAAGATTCACGACCTCTTCTGCACAACCAAACGACCCTTGGTAACCCCAACCTGCGTGCCCATAGTTGTGCACGACCCAAACACCATCAATCTTCTCTTTCTCAAGTCGAACGCCTCCCTCTCTTCCTGGTCTTAGTCCGACACCGTGGCGAATGACATCGAGGTGTTCAATGCCCTTGCCATTCGTCAACTCAGGGACAATACCCACAGCTCGCTTCATAATATGTTCTGCAGTCTCGGGATCTGGCTGACTCTCCCAATTTCCAGCCTGTATAGTGCCTCCAAGTATGGTACCGCCGCCATTCGCCCGCGTCATGATGTAACAGGCATGGCCGTCGCCTTCGTCTGTTCCAGACTGTACGACCATGCGCGGAGCTACATTCCTCACGACAACTACTTGTCCGCGGACAGGGTACATCGCTTGATCCATCACACCTCCCAGTTTCAAAGATGATAGCCCAGTGGCATTCACTATGACGTGGGGTCTGAACTTTTCTTCTTCTAGGTAGTGGAGTTCCGAAATGTGGGTAAGGTTTTTCCGGTGGAAGGTGACACCGTTTGCTCTGCATTGTCCAATAAGCCATGGTAGGTAAAGTGCAGTGTTGATGCACACTGAATTAAATTCTGAGGCGGAGGCGATTCCTGGCGGTAGCTCTTCGGGTTTCAAGTCTTTGTAGTCATCCACAACATCGGTGTACCAAGGATTCTTTCGGAAGACGTTGCTAAATAACGAATCTTCTTCTTCCAGCGTCTTTACATCTTTTTCCCGGCGATACAGACGACAATCTGGGTTTTTTTAGAATTTTCAACATCACGTTGGAGTAAATACACACTTTGGAAATGTATGCCAGCTTCTGGCACCGATGCTGCCAGATATTTCAGATAGGGCCACGATCGAGTCTCCCAGCGATTGTTCGCTTCGGATGCCATCCTATAATAGCATGTCAGCAGGGGGTAAATGCATGAGTCTCTTGAATGCCAGTCTTACGGCATAAAGTTCGCACCAGCCCATGGAGATGCGTATTCTATGTCATAGTCACCAGGCATATGCTTGGCAACAACAGTAACGACATTCAACCTGTCTTTTGACAAAAGATATGCTGAGGTAATCCCAGAGACTCCCGCACTTCACATATAAATGTCAGCTGCCTGAGAGCCAATTTGCTATGTCCACTGTACAGGAAACATACCCGATGACGACGATATTAGGCATCGCGATTTGCAACTTCAAGGTAAAGAATTTGGTTCGCAAAAGGTGATAAGGGTTGGGTTATCTGCAGAAATTCTATGAGCACTGGTCTTTGCACTATAGGTAGATCCGGATGGTGCACAGCGAAGGTGCGATTTCTTTGCCGAATGTACGCTTGCGGAAGCTGCCGTCGGATAAACCGTATCAAGTCATGCCACCTATTACACATCGTGCTACGCAATGTATTAGAAACCTCGGGCCAAGTTTGCCGTCGCTTCTTAGTGCATTACAGTCTAGATGAGTACATCGCAACGCGCTCTAGAAAATTGGACAAATTCGCATTATAAGATGTATCTACAGTTTAGAAAGTATTTTTGTAACAACCGCCGAGCAATCGATCTCCACTTTAGCACCAAGAGCCAGTTCATGGACCCCAACACAAGTCCGGCACTGTATGTAGTATCAGCGGCATGAGAGAAAGTTCAGGACTCGAGTGTGCTTACCGGCTTTTGTGGTGACCCTGCGAAGAACTCCTCGTACGCTTCGTTCATGCCCTTGAAGTCGTCCATTGAAACAATGAAGACATTGATCTTGATTGAGTCGGCAAGGCTACTTCCAGCTTCTCTAAGCACCGCATCGAGATTCTTGAGAATTTGGCGCTGTTGGCGTCAGTCCGGCGCACACAGCGTACTCGTGCAAGCTTACAGTTTCGGCTTTGATTCCACCAGAAATTATGGTCATTGTGCCAGTCTCGAATGCAAGGCTACCTGAGCAGTGGACAATCCCATTGCAGATGATGCCCTGCGAGGCATATGGTGGCGCTGCGGGCGCGTTCTTTGTGAAGACAGCTTGCTTCGACATCTCTGTTTGCTGTACTGTGGGTGGCCTTCTGTCAATCGCTGTCAACTGATATGTCCCAGATACGCTGCCTTGGTACGGCATCCATTTCTAGAGCCGTACAGAACTCACTACAACGATAACTTGATTTCGGGATTACTGTTCCTTGAGGATGCCGTGATAGACATGACACTAACGGAGGCTATACTCTGTTGAGCTAGAGTGATTTCACAGTGCCGCCGGACGCTAACGGCACCTTGCATCTGCCTCTATCCGATTCGCTACGCTGACGAGCGCCACTTCGATATTTCCGTGTTCGCTTCTCCAGCATCCGGTCCCTGGGATGTTGCCCCAATGTGAAGGCAGATAAGTGATAGACAGAGACACGAAAAGCAATGATTGGATACCTTATCAGCCTTTATCAACCACCATATCATCACCCGTATCAGCTCTAAAGTGGGCCATGTTCTCAGTGCGGAGATGCGGGGTGAGGTGATGGCATAAAGACGCTTGCGACACAACTTGATTTTGCTCAAGAAGGTGCATTCGCAGGCTCGATCGTCGTCAATACACCCATCTCCATCATGCGGTCGTCCCTCGAGTCCGTCCAGCGCGACGACAAAGCAATGGCGAAAGACCTCACCCTGCAACAAACCGACTCCAACCCAGAACCCTTCGAGAAGCCCAACGCCCCCGTCGAGGGCCAGATCTCCGACCTCGATGAAGGCAGCCAGTTCCTGCGCGAGCACAACTACACCTCCGAGTACCTCACAGAACTGCTCCAAGACAAGGCCCTGAACAAGAGCCTCGTCCGAAAAGTCGATCTACGCCTCCTTCCCCTATTGTGTGGAACATACTTCCTCCAGTACATCGACAAGCAGGCGATCAGCTACTCGGCGGTGTTCGACCTCTTCCCGACCACCGGCATCACAGGGTCCCAGTACTCGTGGCTGGCATCGATCTTCTACTTCGCGTACCTCGTCTTCGAGTGGCCGTCGGCGTACCTGGCTCAGCGGTTCCCGACCGGGCGGGTGGTTTCGATCTACTGCTTTTGCTGGGGCACGGTGATGCTGTGCACGGCGGCGACTCACAACTTTGCGGGGTTTGCGGCGATGCGGTTCCTGTTGGGTGTCTTTGAGTCGGTTGTCACGCCTGCGTTCATGATGATTGTGAGTATGTGGTATCTGGGCAAGCAGCAGCCGGCGCGGGCGGGCATGTTCTACTGCTTCAATGGTATCGGTAGTGCCACGGGAGGTATCCTATTCTACGGAGTTGGGTATGCGAAGAACTTTGCAGTGTGGAGAATCATCTACCTCATCTGCGGCGGCATGACGGTTCTGTGGGCTGTCGTTTTGTTCTTCAGGCTGCCCGATAACATCATGACAGCGAAGAGTTTCACCGTTGAGGAGAAGGCACTGTTGATTGCGCGTTCGGCGCAGAACCGGACCGGAGTTTACAACAGAAAGATCAAACTGCCGCAGGTATGGGAAGCGTTGCGCGACCCGCAGATCTGGATTTTGTTCATCTACACCTTGCTAAACGAAGTTATCAACGGCGGCATCGCGAACTTTGGCAAGCTGATTATCAAGGATGTTGCTGGAGGTGACCCGCTCAAGACTACGCTATATGGGATTCCGTCGGGAGTTGGCAACTTCTTCTTCGTTCTTACTGGCCCATATCTTGCTTCTCGTCTTCCGAACGCGCGCACCTACATCATGGCTCTCTATCTTTGTCCCACGATCCTCGGCACGTGCCTCATCTGGAAGTTGCCGCGAAACAACATTGGTGGCAATCTTGCCGGCTACTATATGGTATGTTAACCTCCTACGTATCATCAAGAAGTGATTGAAGCTAACCTCACCAGATCGGTTCATACGTGGGCTCATTGGTGATTGCGCTGCAGTTCCCTGCTTCTAACGTGGGCGGATACACAAAACGAACCACAGGCACAGCATTTGTGTTTCTGGCCTACTGTGCTGGTAACATTATCGGTAAGTCTTCCAGTCTTTGCATCGACTGAACTCACTAACGATTTCATGTTCAGGCCCTCAGGCATTCCTAGCAAAGGAAGCCCCTAAATACGAGACTGGTGTCAAGACCATCCTAGCATGTTCCGTTGCTCAGGTTGCTCTCGCATTCGCCCTGCGAGCTCTGCTTGCAGGGCGGAATGCCCGACGCGATCGTGAAGCAGCTGAGCACCCGATAACAGATGATGCTGCTGTGAACGATCTTGATTTCATCGGCGACATCACCGATTTCGAGAACAAGAAGTTCCGATATGCTTTGTAGACCTAATATTTCTTCAATCGAGTCAAGTCGAATGCGTAAACACAAGACCTCTGTTGCCCTACGTGAAACCCCAACGCCATATTCACCTAGCCCAGCACACGGCGCAGGATCCCGAAATTCAGCAAACAAAGCAATGAGCTTTTCTTCTGCATTACCAGCTCTGAGTGCAAGACGCTACAGTGTTTCATATCCCGCAAAGTAGCACTACACAATCAATGTCTCCCCGTGCAACACACCACGCATCTACCATCGAAGCCCGATATTCCTCCACAGGATGAACAACTGACCTGGATTCCGCTCACAGCTAATGATAAATGGGCAGGCCCCTGTCTAATGTGCACTAGTCTTCACATCCTGAAAGTAATACGTGCGCATCGCACTCTAGAAATAACCTCATGCGTGTCAAGTAGCTCCTGCCTATAACCGCACCCCGCATACTGTGAGACTAGTATCTGATAGCCACTCGTGGATAGTTATGCAGATATTCTGCAGACAGCTTGTATTAGGGTCCCAGATATAGGGTGGCTCGCACGTTTTGATAACGATAATACTGGTGTAAATTCCTTCGTATCCACCAGTGTGGTTGATCGTAGATCATGAGCAATTAGATTGATCCTTCTTGAGATGGAACGAAGTAATTGAGTGAATTGATCAAGTTCCCTGCCTTCTATAAGGCGTTATAACTGCTTGTATGTATACTCAACTTCGGCATTAATTATCACGAACCTCTGAGCGGATCGGTAATGATTGCTTCTGATTAGGCCCGATCATTAAGATTACCTGCTGGATCACGTGCGCGCACCTTTTCCGGGCTCAGTCTAGAGGATTGAACAGTGACGTACTGCGACAACCAGACCAGGGCCGCTGGACTCGTCGAACATATTTCTCTGACTGATGTAGACGTACTTACACGCTCGAACTGCGACATCGCCTTCCGGCGTGGAAAAGAGAACGAAAGGGTTGTTTACGGGTCTTCGCGCATGAGTCATTTGACTACCTTGGCTAAGCAAGATCTCACGGAGCACGGTAGTATCTCGCAGTAAAGGCAGGTATCAGGTCATGTGGTACGCGACCAATGTGGAGTCGTCAATGGTATTATTTTTACGTTGTTCGTATCATAAGACATTACATCTTTCTCGCTGTGGAGAAGTGTTTAGTAGAGCGCGTCCCTCTTACCGCCCTTGCTCTTGCCGCCGAAGCCGGGGCCCTTGCCGCCGCCACGGCCCTTGTCGATCTTGACGATGAACACGCCGCGCTCGATGGTGTTGACGAGGATGAAGCCGGAGGGGAACAGGAAGTGGCTCCATGTGCCGACGAAGCTGACAGTACCCTCGCCAGCGTCGTCCTCGGGGTAGATGTCAAAGAAAGCTTCGACTGTGACGCCCTTGCCGGTGGTGTCCTTCTTGACAGAGCGGATGTCGTGGACCCAGAGACCGTTGCCGTAGTTGGACTGGTAGACAAGGCCGTCAACGATGTAGAGGTTGTGGTCAATACCCTTCTTGTCGGTGGCGTAGAAAAACCCGGTGTACTTGGGGTTCTTGAGGTCGGAGAGATCAGCAATGTGGGTGACGGGGCGACCGGAGGCAGCAACACCGGCCTTGTTCTGCTCGTCCAACTCGTCGTTGAACAGGATGTGCTGGTGCCAGTTGCGCTCGGTCCACCAGCCCTGGTGAACGTACGAAGCGCCAGGGTAGGTGAGCTTAGACAGAACCTCAGAAGCGGGCTTGCCGTCCTTGGATGTGGAATCGTAGATGGTGACTGTGTCCTCGTTGTAGCCAACGCAGATGTTGCGGCCGCGGTAACGGCGGTCAGGGCCGTTGTAGGTAACGCACTGTGCGTCGTGGACGTAGCCGTCCTGGCTAGCACAACCAGGGGTAGTAGGCTTGGAGGGGTCCTTGAGGTCGATGTACTGCAGACCGGCGCCGCAGGTCTGGTTGCGGGGCTGCGCGCCAACAGCAATGGCGTACTCGTTGTCCCAGTCAATGACAACGTTGTGGGTGCGACCGACAGGAAGAGTGTCGGTGAAAAGACCAGTGAGATCCTTCTGGGTGTCGAACACCTTGGGGTTCTTGGGGTCGAGGGTCAACAGCTTGTTGAGATCGAAGATCTGAACGTTGTGGTTGACGGCCTCAGATCCAATGATAACGAAGTCGTTCAAGACTCGGATCTCACGCCATCGAGAACCAATGGGGTCCTGAGCGGGCAGACGCCCAAGGTACTCGATCTTTCCTTTCTTTGTAACTTCGATGAAGGCAGCACCAGAGAACTGGCCAATGATACCGAACTCACGTCCGTTCTTGGCAGTCCAGCCCCACGAAGAGGATCCGCGGCCCTCGGGACCACCGATATCAGCGTGGTTGGCGAAGTCATAAAGATCGATGTTGTTGCAACGGAAGGTCTGGTTAGCGTTACCCTGCTCAACGACAGCGAGGCCGTTCTTGCAGTCGACTCGCTCCTTCTTGCCGAACTTCACAGCAGCGTAGTTCTTCCATGAAGGCCAAAGCTCTGTGTTGTTGACAGCAGCGAGCGATTCCTCATCATGTGCCCATTGGTCCTGTGCATTGTTAGCAATGCTCGATTGGTGCATCTAGGTGGGTCTTACAGTCTTGAGCTTCATCAAGTGAGCGTGCACAGCACCCGATGCATACTCTTGGGCAGAGAATGCGGCGGCGTTAGCCGCAACGGGCAATGCGAGGGAAGCCAGAGAGAACTTCATCTTGGCGGCAGATGCAGTGGAGTTGGATTGAGCAGGAATGAGCAGGTTGTCTGACAACGCTGCCAGTATTTATACGACATTGCCTTGCTGCTGGTATCCAATCTTCTGTGCACTGCGTCTTCGTTCAGTCCTCTTGTCTTGGGGTCGGCCTGGGCATCATTGAGCTGCTTGGCGTGCTACACTACTTGAAGAAGGTGAGATCATCACGAAAGTTGACCGTTCGGGCAGGTGTAATATCTAGCTTCCGGATGCTGTGCACTCGCCACAGCAATACGCTTATGATAAGATCTGTCGCCATTTGATAGCAACATGTGCCAATAACCGGCGTCTTGGCAAGCATCTTTTCGAAGGTTGGTGCCCCCCGGAGGAATACAATAGGAGCTGCAAGGGCGCAAGCCAAGAAAACGAGATTATGTCGGCCATGGACACGCGCGGAGTAAGCACTCGCTGCAGGCCCAAGACTTTTTCGTCATGCGAACCAGTATCAGGTACCCGGTGGGCGGGACTGGACAGCTTGAAACGAGTAGTCGTTGATTTCGCCGCAACGAGTCCGCCCCAAACGAGCAATGGAGAATACGAGACATAATTTCCGATATCACAGTACTCCATGGGGTTGAACGGCGGAATTCTGGGGCTCGGATAACGCTGTTTTCATGCCAAGGTTTGTTTGCGGGGGGCGGAACGCCGTCGACGACACTGTCTTGTTCCCGCACCGCCACTAAACCAAGCGTTGCCAATTGAAGCCAACTTTGGTGCCTGCCTAAATGGTAATAGCGCAAAAGTAGCCAACGTCGAGATACACGGCCTAAGAGATACCGACTGGCAGACTTGCCACCGTGCACCCGAGCCTGCTCCGTTGGCACGGGTGTGCCGTGACTGCAGTGCGACGGATTCGTTGATTGAGATCTCGCCACGTCTGGCGAGATATACCTTCGCTCAATGCAGTGTCCAGTACCTAACAGCCCTTCGCGTAATAACAAAGGAACAGTGCGAATCTGGACCAAATAGGAAGCTCACGATGGAGACATGGAGTACTCAAGAATAGGTTGCCATGCTTGTACCGCTAATAGCCTCTATCACCTGTCGACAGGCTGTGGCTGCATTTGCGAGAATCTGCAGCCTCATCATTAGCAACAAGCGCCCTGTCGAACAATATCATTCAGCCGGAGTACCAATGACAGCCAGAGGCGAGTCACGCCGTGCCGTGTCTAGGCAATGCAGACTGTATGAGTTGTTAATTCTTCCAAGCACCTTGAGAAGGTGGAAGTCATTAGGAGAACGGGTATAGATTGAAGAGGGCCAAGACATGGAGAGGTGCTTCGTAGATGCGACCAGTGGAGATGGTATGTGCCATCTAGTGTGGCAAGGCGAGTGAGTCGCAAATGGCGCACATTCATTCGAGGACTCGTTCGTTGGTCGGTCGTCGCCACTCGGATGAAAAGCAAGAAGACAGGAGTAGCGGACGCTCGAGCCCCGACGGACGGGGCGTGACATTGCAGGCGGTGCGAGACCGATCTTTCTGGATTGGGCTGTCGTGAGGACAGACTGATGAGCGGACATGATGCTGATGCTGTCACTGGCGTGACGTCAATTAGAAGGAAGTCGCACATTGCACCTTCCTCGAGAACTCATTAAGCGGCGAACGCGTAGAATTGACTACGGATGGGCAGAACCAGAAATCCAAAACATGAGGTATCATAAACATGTATCCGTCCCGACCAAAAAGCAAACCTAAACATCATGTACTAACAACAAGTGAGGGCAGCTCGTCCTCGCGAGAAAACAATTTTAGCCTGTGAATACATGGAGACACTTATAGCAAGCCCTCTCCCTCACCGCTGCGCCCGCCATTCCTGGACTCGGCGGCACCGTAGTTGTTCTTTGACCTGCCGGTGATGTCCTGCCATGTAGCACCGAACCTACGGCCTGTGCTAGCAAGCAGGCCCTCCTCCTCATCCTCTTCCAGGTCGCGGTCCATCTGCTCCTGGTCGAGCTTGGGCACCTTGAACAGTGTTGTGAGGAACACGACCAAGTAGACGCCCAAAAATGCGAATTGAGCCCAGAACAACACGACGCCGAAGAAGGGAAAGTTGATGGTGACGCGGTTGATGAAGGTGCTGAGCACTGAAGGCGTGCAAACATCGTGGGCGACAGGGTTGTCCGCGAGTTCGGAGCATGCCCTAATAGCCTCTTTGTGCTCGGAGCAGTCGGGTTGGTCGCCAACATGGTTTACTGGTAAATCACAGTAGGTTTGGGGGCCGAAGGTGGCGTACTGGGGCGCAACAACCATGGCTACGGAATAATTGATGGCGAGAACGATAAGAGTAAGTAGCACGGTGGCCATGAGGAGGGCTTGAGGGGAGGTGTGGCCCTTGCGGATCTTGAAGATTGTGAGCCAGAGGAAGCGGATTCCGGCCGTGGCGATACCGACGACAGAGGCGGAGAAGAGGAACAAAGTGAGAAGTAAGAAGAGGACGTAGTCGATTGGGAAGACTTTGGAGGCCTTGACAAGGACCCAGTTCAGGGGCTGGAAGATGTTGATGTAGCCCAGGATGTAGCCACAGTGAGCGCCGCAGATGGAGTTTTTGGCCTTGTCAATGCTGGTGATGAGCATACTGGAGAAGATGACAAGGGCAAAGACCATGAGAATCAATCCACCAACAAGCTTGAGAGGACGAAAGACGGCCTCAATCTTGATCCAAGTCTTGACAATAAAGTGTCGGTCCTCACCGCTGGACTCGGCGGCAAGACGTTCACGGCGGATGAGCGTGCGCTCCTCGCGATTGAGAGCTTCCAGCTCACGCCTGTCCCTGGCATCCAGCCCGTTCTGGCGGCCTTCAGCACGGCCTTCGAGCTGCCTCTGACGCTCGCGGTTGGCCTCGAGCTGAGATGCGGTGTTGGCTGCGAGGGTGGGCGCGGAGATTGAGGGCGCAGACTTAATCATGGCGACGGGGAGAAGAGCCATGCCGGCGCCAGTGTAGAGAACGAACAGGATGGTGCCGATTGTCATGAGAAGCCCGAGGGCGAATGAGAGCGCGCGCTCGCCATCTAGAAGGGTTAGCGCTTATACGAAGTAGAAGACATTGCAACCTACGGTTCTCGGCGAGCAGGTGCTTGAAGAAGTCCAGGTCCATGTCCTTGTCGTGCTTTGCCTGCTTGGCGAACGGCACAAAAAAGCCAACGAGGAAGATGATGACGACGAAGAGGAGGAACGCAATGGTGTACTTCAATGCTCCCAGGATCCTCTGGCCGACTGTCTGCTCGCCGTGCTCGGCAGCATCCTCGTCGTACTCCTCATTGTAGAAGTAGGTGAAGGGGACGACCAGCAGACAGAGAATGGCGTCGAGCGAGTAAAGCAGATAGTATACGATCTGCAGAGTGTGGGTGATGTCGTGGACCTTCTCGGGTGTGGCCCAGTCCTTCTTGCGGCCGAGGCTGGAGCGGCTGGTGGACGAAACGAGGGCGACGTCGACGGGGATGAGCAGGACGGTGGCGAGCAGCGCGAGGGTTGTGAAGATGCACACGATGGTGACCGAGGCAGCGCGGTCACGGGGCGTCTGGTAGACGAAGACGAAGACCGAGGCGATGGCCAGGAGGATGCCGATGGCTACCGCGTAGGCGACCCAGATGAGGCTGGTCTGGATGAGCGCCATGGTGCGAGATGGCGGGGCGATGGCGGGGCGATGGCGGGGCGAGATGGCGGTGCGAGATGGCGGTCGGCCTGCTCGTGCGTGTCTGCGCCTGGGAGTGCGGTGCGCGAGTGTTACAGTGTGTTGCTGCTGGCGCCTTGATCTCGGCAGGATGACGCAGTGCTAGCTCTCGCGGGATCGACGGCGCCAGCTCCGCAAGCGGCCCAGCGCAATTGGCTGCACGGCGGACGCGACGCCTCGCTCCTCCACCGCGACATTTCAATTCCTGGCGACGTTGCTGCTGGCCGAGTGGCATGCCGAGCGCATAGCACCTATCCGCCCCAATGCAATGCTACACTGAGCTGGCGCCGCCGACGGCCGTCAGCCATGCCGTCACGCTGCCCTTTGTGTCGGCGCGCGCGACCAACCTCGTCGTCGCGAAGAACTCGCTGCTGCAGATCTTCGAGCTGCGCTCCACCGTCACCGAGGTGCTGCCCGGCGAGGACGGCGCCGAGCACGCTGGAGCCAACCTCGACACCGAGGCTGCCGACGTGCAGGTGCAGCGCACCGAGAACACGTCCAAGCTGGTGCTGCTGGGCGAATTCCCCCTCGCCGGCTCCGTCATCTCGCTCGCGCGCATCAAGGCGCTCAACACAAAGTCGAAGGCGGAGGCGCTGCTGGTGGCGTTCAGAGACGCGAAGCTGAGCTTGGTGGAGTGGGACCCGGAGAGCTACAACCTCCATACAATATCAATACACTACTATGAGAACCCCGACTTGCCTGGCCTTGCCCCGTGGAGTGCTGAGCTGAAAGACACGCACAACTTCCTCACCGCCGACCCCAGCAACAGATGCGCCGCCCTCAAGTTCGGCGCCCACAATCTCGCCATCCTGCCCTTCCGCCAGCGCGACCTAGCCGAGGACGACTACGACTCGGACGACGACCGCAAGAACAAAGACGCCACCAGCGCCGATGCAGGCCACGCGACGCCCTACTCGAGCTCCTTCGTGCTGCCCCTGACGAACCTCGACCCCACCCTCACCCACCCTGTGCACCTCGCCTTCTTGCACGAGTACCGCGAGCCGACCTTCGGTGTCATCGCCGCCTCGCAGGACGTTGCTCCGTCGCTGCTCGCCTATCGCAAAGACATCCTCACCTACACCGTCTTCACCCTCGATCTCGAGCACAAAGCCTCGACTACGCTGCTCTCCGTCACCGGCCTGCCGTACGACGTGAACAGGGTCGTGCCCCTGCCACATCCCATCGGCGGCGCTTTGTTGCTTGGAGGAAATGAAGTTATACATGTTGACCAGGCGGGCAAGACTAACGGCGTTGCTGTCAACGAGTTTGCCAAGGTCTGCTCGTCGTTTCCCCTAAGCGACCAGTCTGAGCTTGCACTGCGTCTCGAGGGCTGCACAGTAGAGCTGTTGTCTCAGGAGAACGGCGACGTCCTCATCGTGCTGAATGACGGAAGACTGCTTATTCTGACCTTCACTCTTGACGGACGTACAGTGTCTGGCATGACTGTACAGCCTGTGGACGCGGATCATGGTGGCCACATCTTCAAAGCAAGCTCCTCCTGCACGACGAGTCTAGGCCGTGGTCGAATATTCGTCGGCAGTGAAGATGGCGAATCGGTGTTGCTCGGTTGGACAGGTTCTTTGAACCAGTTAAGACGAAGGCAATCGGATGCCGGCCTTGACCAGGATGATGGCATGTCGGACTTGGAAGATGAAGTCGACGATTTGGACGACGACCTCTATAATGACACTGCGCCAGCTGTGAAAAAAATCACTTCTGCAGCAGCAGAACCATCAGCACCAGGATCATACACTTTCAGGATACACGACGTTCTTCCGAGCATAGCACCCATCAACGAAGTTGTCCTCCATCCCGGCAGCGATACAGGCTCAATCAACAAGGGCGAGATCGTTGCTGCGACTGGTCGGGGTGCTGCCGGTGCCATCACCATTCTCAATCGAGAACTGCACCCTGTCAAGCTGGCGCAAACGGAGCTAGAGTCAGCGAAGGGTTTATGGGCTGTGCATGCAAAGAAAGCAGTACCTCAGGATGTCTCTGCGGCGTTTGGCGAAGATACTGAAGCCAACATGTCGTCTGATGTTGACTACGACCAGTACCTGGTGGTGTGTCGAGCTGGTGAGGATGGCAATGAAGTCACCACAGTGTACGAAGTCAACGGTAACGAACTCACGGCCACTGACAAGGGTGATTTTGAGCGCGAAGAGGGGTCAACGTTGAGCGTGGGTGTGCTTGCGCGTGGTACTAAAGTCGTACAGGTCATGCGCACTGAAGTTCGAACCTACGATTCTGGTAAGCAACACATCGAAGCTGTTGAATGGATGTTAACACCAAGTCAGAGCTTAACATGGACCAGATCCTTCCCATGGAAGACGAGGAGTCGGGCGACGAATTACGCGTCATTAACGCGAGCTTTGCTGACCCCTACCTTCTGATCTTGCGTGAAGACTCCAGCGTGAAGATCTTCAAGGCGAGTGGCGACGGCGAGTTGGAAGATGTTGAGGCTAGCGGGCTATCTTCGACCAAGTGGCTCTCAGCATCACTTTTCAGATCGTCCACTTTCACCGAGGTCTTTGCTTTCCTGCTGACGCCCGAAGGAGGCCTTCATGTCTTCGCTATGTCGGACCTGGAGAAGCCGAGCTACGTCGCAGAAGGTCTGGGGTTCTTGCCGCCTGTACTGACCGTGGAATATGTGCCCCGACGTAGTGCAGCCAAAGCGACCATCACTGAGATTCTGGCCGCCGACCTTGGTGACGGAACGACCAGGTCGCCACACCTTATCGTTAGTATTGCGCTCTCAAGTTGATGGATATCTACTGAACCTGTCAGATTCGAACTTCCACGGACGATCTCGTCATCTACAAAGCTTTCCATGCACCAGCAAGATCTTCGGCCGAGCTGTGGACCAAAAACTTGAGATGGGTTAAATTGTCCCAGCAGCACGTACCAAGATTCTCGGAGGAAGAGGGCGAACAGGTCTCAGAAGAAGTCAAGATCGAGAGCACTCTCCTCGCATTGGACAACGTCTGTGGTTACAGCACTGTGTTCCAGCGAGGAGCGTCGCCAGCCTTCATTTTCAAAGAGTCTTCAAGTGCACCTCGCGTCATTGGCATCAGTGGCAAGGCCGTGAAGGGCCTTACACGATTCCACACATCATCCTGTCAGCGTGGTTTTGCCTATCTGGACACAACCGACACCCTCCGCATCTCCCAGTTGCCCACACAGACCCACTTTGGGCATCTCGGCTGGGCTACACGGCAACTGCCGTTTGGTTCCGAGGTTCATACCTTCACCTACCATCCAAAAGGTCTTTACATCGTGGGTACAGGGCAACTTGAAGAATTTGGTCTCAATCATGAAGACACCTACCACGAACCGCTGCCGAAAGAAGACACTGCCTTCAAGCCACGCGTCGAGCGAGGTGTACTAAAGGTGATCGACGAGAAAACTTGGACTGAGATCGATACACACGTTCTCGACCCGCAAGAAGTCGTGCTGTGCATCAAAACGCTCAACCTCGAAGTGTCAGAAACTACTCATCAGCGCAAGGACCTCATCGCAGTCGGAACGTCCATCGTCCACGGTGAAGACCTTGCGACGAAGGGAAATATTCGCATCTTCGAAGTGATCAATGTCGTTCCTGACCCCGACCGCCCGGAGACGAACAAGCGTCTGAAGCTTATCGTGAAGGATGAAGTCAAGGGTGCAGTATCCGCCGTCTCGGAGCTCGGCACCCAAGGCTTCCTACTCATGGCGCAGGGCCAGAAGTGTATGGTCAGAGGCTTGAAAGAAGATGGCACCTTACTCCCTGTTGCCTTCATGGACATGCAATGCTACGTCACTGCGCTCAAGAACTTGCCAGACACAGGCATGTTGTTGATGAGCGATGCCTTTAAGGGCGTGTGGTTCACAGGCTACACTGTAAGTTCGCTGGGACTGACTTGATAACATCTCCTCTGACACTATGGACAGGAAGAACCATATAAAATGATGCTATTCGGCCGCAGCAAGCACCAGCTCGAATGCATCACAACCGAATTTCTGCCATCGGACGACCAACTCCACATCATCGTCGCCGACGCCGACATGAACCTGCAGATCCTCCAATACGATCCAGAAAGTACGCCACCCCCGTCTCCCTCTTCCCACCATCCCACACATGCTAACCGCATCAGACCCGAAATCCGCGGGCGGCTCGCGCCTGCTGCACAAATCCACCTTCCACACGGGCCACTTCCCGTCGACGCTGACGCTCCTCGAAAGCGCGCTCAAAGCGCCCTCCAGCACCGACTTCGCAACCGCCGATCCCTACGCCGACGAAGACATGGCGTCGGAGCCCGACGCCGCGCCCCAGCCCCTGCGCCAGATCCTGCACACCTCGCAGTCGGGCACGCTGGCGCTCATCACCCCGCTGTCCGAGTCGAGCTACCGCCGTCTGTCCGGCTTGAGCGCGTTCCTGGCAAACGCGCTGGAGGCGGCGTGCGGGCTGAATCCGAAGGCTTTCCGGGTTAGCGATGTGGAGGATGGCGGGTGGGATGCTGGGGGTGTGGGGCGGGGGGTCGTGGATGGGAATTTGTTGATGCGGTGGGGGGAGTTGGGGGAGTGGAAGAGGAGGGAGGGGCTTGGGAAGGTGGGGGCAGACGAGTGGGTATTTTGGGGGGAGAGGGAGGTGTTGGGCGGGTGGGGAGTGTTTGGCGGCAGGGGTAGGTAGTTCTATTGCATAGAGTCTCCGGTATCGAACAATTTGCCACGGGTTTCGGTGTTTGCGAGAGAGCAGCTGCCTGCCGTTGTTGCACACATTCTCCTTCTGCGCTCCAGTTGCGCTGTCTGTAAGCTACAAAGAAGTATGCGGTGACACGGCCGTCCCTTACAAACATGCTCGTAGCATATCCTTTTTCAAATACTGATATGAAACGCTCCTACGGATCCCATCGTTGTGGACAGACACCGCGATGGCTTCTACGGAACCTGTCTGTCCCGGTCAACAAAAGATTTCCTGGTCTCTGTGAGAGGCTTCGTTGTGATCGAGTCCGGTTTGTGGACGTGAAGATTGTGGTGTTGCTCTGATAAGCGAAAAGATCTTGCTTGTCACAGATAACAAGCGTTGAAGCTATAAGGAGATATGTAGGTGAGTGGATTCTTCGAAACACGTTACGATTCTCACTTCGAGATGTTGTTGGTTCTTTGGTTCGACGGCTGGACTTTCACTTAGTGTTGACTCGCAGGTATATATCGTTTCCTTTTTGCTTTCTTTTCAGTCTTGCTTTGAGAGATTGCAAGTCCACATAATTCAATCTTCACTCGCTTTCGAATTGTGGGTCGCGCGCTCTATATAGCTTCACTTTTGCTTCTTCTCCAGTCTTATCTCGATATATTGCTCGAGATGCGGGTCTCGCTTCCTACACAGCTCCCCTCTTCCAGTCCCATGACGCGACTGCGCGATACTATACACACCCAACAGCTTCAACGATAGCAATCATGATCAAAGCCATGATCACCTTCGCTCTGTTGATCACCTCTACTTTTGCCATCATAGCCAGCCACTGGTTCGCAAAGAGACGGCAAGTGATCGCTCAGAACACAGCCCGGCGTCTCAGAATTTACGTGTCCCTTCCTTCTATAAGGCCTTCAGATACTAACCTGTTTCCCGAGAAGCATTGAGCGCCGAGACTTCGCCACTCCTCCGCCTCCCCGGAGAACTCAGGAACTATATCTACGAGTTCGCCCTCGGTGGCAATGTTTCCCACTTAACCCACACCCCGGAAATATCCCGTCTGCCTGTGGACTCGCGCGTTCTGAACCTCTTCCTCGTATGCCGCCAAATCCACCGCGAGGCGCGCTGGACCGTCTTCGAAGTCAACACGTGCGCTTTCGCCGCTCAGCCCAAGGGAAACCCCAACCTCGAAACCGTGTACGGGCACCTGAGCCCGCAGGCAAGGGCGCACATGCGGCACATCCGCATCTACAATTACGATTATGGGCATTGGTTGAACGATGGGTCATTCCCAGCGAATAATGGGGGAACTCTTGATTTTCAGCGCAACAGCATGCTGGTGAGGCGGCAAGTTGATGTTGTTGCTGTTATGTTTTCGCACAGGGATTGGCGTAGTAGTGTGTCACGGCTTTGTGTTGGAAAAGAAGAGCTGCAAGAGCTTATTTCCAGTCGGGTGCCAGATGTGAAGCTCATATTCTATTTTATGAAGAACTTCTGAGTTCCAAGTGTGGGCGGGATCGGTGGTGGTGGTGCGTTTGAGTGTGAGTGCTTGTTTTTTGTGTTGAGATTGGTTCTATACTTGACCTTACTGCTTTATTGTCCCATTCGTGATGATGGTAGTTTCTTTAGATGGTTCAAGTATTGGTCCCGGGAGTAAGCGTTCACGATCGACGCGCCTGCTATTTACTGTCTGAGCCGATCAACATACAATGATCTCCCTTTCCGACCCTTAGTACGACAGCTTGTGTATAGATCCAGTTCCCAACGCTTCGGAAGGTAGACAATAATCTTGAGATAGCCCTCTCCAAGATCTAAGGCCGTCTATCAGCCCTGAACTATACGCTCCATTCCAATAGCAAGCCTGCTATTCCATTTCTCGCCCTCCGCACCATCTGGTATTCCAGCCGCATCTCCCATCGCGATCATTGCCTCTTTCTGCGTATAGAATCCGCCTTCCACAAATCCCAGCTTCGAGTACAATCCGACAACCGGTTTATTGTTCGGGTGTACGATGAGCCTGAAACGCGTGTTGAGGCGCGCTTCCTGGCTTCCTAACACTGGTGCCGGAAAGCTCTGAGAAATGGATCTCCCAGCCTGCACAGCCGCGAGCGTGAGTTTGGCCGCTAATTTCTGGCCCCGGTGCTTCGGAAGCACGAAAAGACTCGTCAAATGCCACCTCTTTTCTTCTTCGTCCGTGCCGGGTGTGGGCTGTCCTGACGGCTGAAATACCCAAGCGTCACGTGCTACAGGTCCTACGAGCGTGAAAGTGCCCGCCCAATCGTTCTTTAGCAGTCGTTCTACTGCTCTCTCTAACCCTTGTCCTATCTCATTATTTTCTTCGCCTTCTCCTTGTCCGAGACGGTTTAATTCGTCGCTCTCAACAAGACAGACCACGATTCTGAAATCTGGATTAGATACCCGGGTTTCCCAAGCTGAGAGCGGCAGTTGGGACTCGGTGGCATGAGACTGAGAGAAAGCATTTGGGTCTGAGAGTAAAGCGTGTTTAAAATCGCGAAGTTTCTGGGCAAGAGGTGTAAGGGTGTTTTGAGGGAGGTCGCAGAGCGGGGGGATGACTAAGGTAGTGTAGGTAGTCATTATGGCTTTGGCTCTCCAGATACTTGAAGTGAAAACTTTTCAGAATAGAAAAAGTTGTTTGTTGGATGGTGGTTAGCTAGGTACATGTGGGAGATAGAGTTGGATGGAGTGGGAGTGAGTCACCCGTGCACGTGCTTTATGATCGAAATCTCCTGGTGCCTCCGTCCGCGAACCATTTCCTGCAGCCGGAAGGGGTATCTGTCTTCTGATAAACACCAAGTATAAATCAGTCACCTAGCTAAAGTTTAAGTCGTCGACCTTTCGAATGTGGTAATTCGACTCATCTCGTGTAGGTAGTCTGACTGTAAACGTTTGGTTCGGAGCTGCCCCAGATAAAGCAACATGATATCGTATTGCCAAGAAGCGCGTTTATTTCCAAACCATATCTGTGTTCTCTATTGTTGCCTTCGAGCACATACCTAGACACCGTACAGAAACATCGATTTGTCTGTAATGGTGCGATACTCAGCATTTAGCGCCCTGCTTGCGGTTAGAGCTCTTTCAAAACTAGTCTCGTGTAAGACTACCCATCTCCTTAACAATAGATTTGGGAACGAAACTAGTTGTGATAGAACAACCCTTTTTAACATGTGCAACTTGTCTTACAGCTATATTTCTATACAGGTGCCCGTTGCTTGCGCAGGTTCTCCCAGCCACAGGGCAGGATTTGAGAAAAATATCAAGTCGATACAATGGTCTCGAGGACTATGTAGCCTAATCTACCGGGGTACTCTGGTGCGGTGGCCTCTTTGTATGCGTGCTTTTGGCCCGAATATTTTCGTTCTCTTTTGGCATTTGTACAACAGCCTGCCAGCCGGAGCAAAGTGCCAGACGTTCAGCTCGCCTCTTGTTTACGGAACCCAAAATTAACTCTAAGTCTTATGGCGGGACTGATAACAGTGGTGCGTTTGGTTATATGTTTCATCGTTGACTTCAATAAACTACTGTACAGTACTCGCCTGTGACGGTAACAACATTAGATATGATACCATCCTTGGGACTATTCTGTGGCTGCCGCTAGTCGCTGTCGATGTGGTCTGGGCCAGGCTAGAACGTACTGGGATACGGCCTAGGCCTCCCTTCCCTCCTCTTCTCTCCTGCGGCTAAGCTCACCCCTACAGATTTCAGACAGACCGTCGCTGTTTATAGGCTATGGGAAGGACTGTTTGGACATTTCGATAATCTTTGGCGCATGTAAGGTTGTTCTGAAGGTCGACCAGAACAAGCGCAATGTTTTTGTGAGGCGCTGGGTAGGTAGGTATGAACCAATTTGTTATGTAGGACAATATATTTTCTCTGAGGTAGCCAGATTGAAACCATTCGCTTTTGTAGCTGTCTTGAGGCGCGAGTTAGGGTTTGCGGGGCCGACCGCAGGTGCGGCTGAATGGAGGCGTAATGCACGTTATGGTGTCTCAGCCTCACAGTACTTGGTATAAGTAAACTAGATATTCCTCATTTTCTTGACTTTCCTTCTTGGTCGTCTCGTGCACACGTTCATTTGATGCTTCTATAGTTTGAAGCTTGCTTGTAATTCAAATGTTGCCCTTGTCAATGGTGAAGGCCTTGCGAACGGCCTGGCAGGACTTGAAACAAGACCTCAAGTCCACAAGATGGCTTCGAGGTTTGGGCTGGTTCGTCGGTGTGCTCTGGCTGTGCGGTCTTCTGACAAGCGCGATTATGGTCCCAATGTTTGCGTCTTTCAGCAGCCCCGACACTGCTTGTCTGCCAGACAGTAGCTTTCGATTGCATCCAGATACTTACAACGGGTGGTCATCATCAGGATTTTTCCAGATCACAATGAGTAGTGGAAAATTGACTTTTGCACAAGCAAAGGCCATCGACATTGTGTGGGATGTTGTAAGTCAATCAGACGACGCATTCGCGCAAGTGGCTACTAATGGCTGACAGGCGGTGGGTCGCGGAGGTCAACTGCTGTTGGCAATCGTATCGTGGCGTGAGTTTGCGAGGTACCTCACGATCTGTATGGAAACTGAGCCGATCACTTTCCAAGTATTTCGGACAATGTTTCTTGAAAAGGATGCTTCTATTCTCTCAGCATTTCGAGTTTCCAGAAGTCTCGTATGGCAACGCAGACTGCGATCGAAGGTTGCCATGGCGTTCATAATAACCACCATGCTGTTTATCGTAGCACTGCCCACGCTCGTCAGCGCGATGAGTGGCTATGATGCCAACGTCGCATCTCGCATCTTGGATCGTGATGATAATCTCATACCTTTCAACAACTTTTCAAGAGTGCTCTATGTCATTCATGATGGGTGGAGAATTGGCAAAGATGGCAACTCCTGGATCACAGATATTCCAAGTCTGGGTGTGTATATCCCCGCGCTTCAATTCGCAAAGTAATAATTGATAACGGTGGGCAGATGATCCTGTACTGCGCTCGCCCCTTCTTTGCGTTTACTCCAATAACCAAGGTCCCGTGTGCGACCTACTTAAGTCGGTCTCTACGTGTAAGACTCCTACACGATTCACTTCATCCACACGCTGAATTCCCGCAGATATCGAGGCCTACGGACTCGACGGGAAGTATAATGGATCCTCTCAGTTCGAGAATCGTACCATAAGCCCGCCTGCCCTCAACATCTCGGCATATGAGCATACTGACCTAAGCTTTTGGGGTCACAACGTTTCTGGCTTGTTGAACACGACTTGGGTAAGGGGAAACGAGACGTTCGACTATGCGTACGTCGAAGCAAATGGCAGATGCCCAAATGTAGGGGTAGGATACCTTCAGACTCGTGTATGTTTTTCATGGCACCGTACTAATTCCTTGCTGCAGGACTATCGGTGGGGTTTCTCCTTCTGGCAGCTTTTCATCTGCATCATGCTCCTCCTTGCGTGGACGGTAGGTATCTACACCATGTGGCTCTACACACACAACACCATGGCATTGCGCAATCGACACACCGAAGATGTCGCTGGAGAGTATCGCGCGGTGCTCGAGTTGGCAGCAGCCATGCAGGCCGACCTCGATATCGAGGATACGGATCTTTCGGTGCTTCGGGAGAAGCAACTAAAAGAAAGAGTCGATAAAGAAGCTCGGGGTGGGGCTATCGCATATGCATATTCGACCTCTATATCCAATACTCGCAGCATTAGCAAGGACCTGGTAGCATGGTTCAAGATTGAAAAGTGGTGGTTCTTGGCCATTTTTACCGTCTGTTCGACTGGATGGCTGTTCTTGTTGGTCCAACCCGTTATGCCCTTGGGAATATGTCTCTGGTCGTGGACTCTATCGATTTTCCTTGGTCAAGTATGGGCTTTCTGCATAGGAACGACTACAGGTAGTCGTCTGCTGATCATTTTATTCTGGGGCTTGTTGGGCGTAATCGCTGTTATCGGCCCTCTCGTGGTCACGCTCCTACCGTACCGCTCACGATGAATATACGTAGGGTCACAACGCAACCATGGCCAGTCTTCACGCTTTTCACAATATGGAATGACAGTAATCTATCAACTGAACCTGGTTCAGCCTCATGAGTTCCCGCTTTAACTTTCTCCGACCGGAATATTATTCTACTCTTTATCCTCTCCATCCTCTAATGGGTTCTCAGACTATCATGCACAACGAACACAACTATCTTGCCACTTTGCTTATTAAGCTCCAGCATGGTCAATCTCGCAACGGAGTTCGAGCACGAATGATCCTCTTCAGCACAGTGAGGTTCTACGATAATGCAATAGCAAAGTGCGATCAAACACGAAAAGCGGTCGCCTCTATTGGGCTTACCACCGGAGATGCGCAATGCCATCTACGAACACATTTTTTGGCGCGGAAGATATCAGTGTTCAGAAGCTCTAGAAAAAAATCAGCATATACCGTGTGCTTAAACGGGCTCTCACGAAACAGCTCCTGGAGCTATGAGAAGCTAGCCTGGCGACGTCCCCCATCTGTTGACACGACAACAGACTTGCAGCCAAGTCTACCAAGAAATGAAAAGCTTGTGTAATCTTTCCACACCATCAAGGGCAGTCCAGAAGCGCTTTCTATATCTACCGCACATCCACATTCCTGTATTCAGTTTATCAAAACCGTTCGCCGCCGAGTCAGTGTATCCGTCGGTGGACATGGGAGTTCAGTAATTCTCGCCCTCTAAATACATATTCACAGGATGCACTGGTGTTTGCGACGTTGTGGAAACTTGGAGCCTATTTCTGTACTCGTGCCAAAGTTTCAGCCGCCAACATAGTGAACTGAAGGGATGGTCGCTGCCGTGGTAAGGCGCGTATGGGAAATGGAAAGGGTTATACCGCATCTGCAGATCTCACTGAACATTGCTACAAGATAAAAATGTGTTGTAGGGGAGGATAACCAATTCTAGATCATCTCGTTCCTCGAAGGTAGCTATCTCTTGGTTGTTTCTTTCTCTTGATATTAACAATTCCCTGCGGTTAATTTTCTGTAGTACCTTCTGTCATATGCAGTGTGGTTCTTGAGACACTTTTGTTATATCTCACATGAAATTCATCAAGCTACGCACTGCTTTGAACAGAGGTCTACCTAGGTTCTCTTGTCAGAATGATCCGTCTATGGATGGTGAAAAGCCGAAGGCACAAAAGGTTTATCGACTGACTTTGTTTGATCTGGCTCGACTTACGCATGCTTAGTGACATCTCAGAGTAGCCGAATAAAATTTTTGTCAGGGCAAATCCCTCCTCGCTTCTCAGTGTGCCAAACGCTGGTGTTTTAGTACTTGAAGAAGAAGGGTTCTGTCGGATACGTTAAGATTACTCAAGGCGATGATATGTATTGTACGGACTCTGCTAGATCGCAACGTCTGCAGTCATCATCAACCAAGAAGCCAGAGTTACACAAGTTGCCCAATCCGTGGAATCTGCGGGGGTTGCAAGAGTTGAGGATAATTTGTGGCAGCTCGCCACATCACCACTCAATCGTCCTCTTGGAGAATCAAGATATAGGGAACTTTAGAGACGGTGTTGTACGCTTGAAAAGTCACATCTATATTCAACCATCATAAGCACGAGTTGTATTGGTCAACGGACTAGACTTTAGGAACGTAACAGAATATAACTCTCATACAAAGGTTAAAAGTTAGTGTGGTATCAGGATTTAAACACATAGGAAGTCTACTGTCTCGTATTTCTGAGAGAAGGGAGTCCCTAGTCGTGACGAATCTCCACACTTGTTGGTTGTCGTAACGATAATAGACGCTCGCAGGAGCAACGTAACCACTGATCTGCCTTCATGCTTACTTATGTGTCTTGGCTGCTGCCCCATGACGCGGAGGCCAAGCGTCTCTGCCGACGATCCGCGAGACATGACATCGATCTAAGCCTTCTGCTTGGCGGAGGTCCTGGGCACTGCTCCGGAAACACGAATAAAAATACTTTCCTTGTCCTCACCCCTCACATCACCTGTTCTCAACAGTGCATAGTACAAGCAAGACCTCAGTCAAGACTTTGAACCTGACAACGGTAAATCACCGTGCTGTACAATTCCAGATCCTCTTGGGTCTTGTAGTAATGACGACAAACCTATCCAGGCAGACTACGAGGCAGGGAGAGAGAAGAAAGACCCAGGCCGTAGGGCTTTACAGCCCAGCTCTCGGAAACCATGATTTGGGGTACGTCGGCCCACACAAACAATCAGCACAGAGCGCGGCGATATTGCTACAGAACTCTAGTCCAACGTCTGCCGAGCCTGCAGACAACCCTTCTTCAAGAAATGGGCAGCCCACAACAGTCTCTAATGCAACTCCGGACCCTCCGCCTGATCATTTTCAACAACGTGGTGTTGTTGCGAGAACCGACCATCTCTTCGCACGCATACTGTGGAACGTCTGGACTCAGCGATTTCTGGGCGTGCTAACTGTCCTGATCTGGCAGTGGGTGGTGCATGGATGGCGGCCGTGGTTTTGGGTCAGGACGTGCGAGGAGCAGGAGAGGTGGTGCCATAGCTCTTGGTTTGAAAAGATAATATCATGAACGCCACGTGTATGTACTTAATGCAGACAGGCTATACAAAGCTAGACATTGGTAACAGGTATGAGAGGAGTGCTTTCTCTTCCTCACAAGGTCTACAGTTGGGTACCGAGCTACTGCTACAGTTGAGCGAATGTCTCCTTTGAGCATTGACCGTGACGTGGTTTATAGAGCGTAGTAAAAGCGACATTTTAGTCGGTCCGGGCAGCCCATGTCCTGCTGTCACTCGGAGGAGCTTCTGCTAGCGACTTTTTTTCATCTCGTTCGAGGGCTAAAATAGCGTAGTCAAAGCCTTACATTCGGTGCATTGGAGTACGGGTATGACGTAATGCTACTGGCGTGCCTTACAAAGTACTAACATCGCGGCTCTGCGAAACGGGATCGACAAAGTAGCATTTCCTGTCCGGCTGAGCTTCCAAGCTTAACCCCCAGCCACGATGCTTATGCTGCCAAGGATCTGTCTTGCGCGTCCTGAGGCCTGGAGTCCTCGCCCGGTGGGTCTTCGGGCAGGTACAAGATGCGGGGAGTTCGTAAATAGTGCCGATCAACACACACCCAAGACCACATGGCTATTCATAGGCAATCAGATCATCTCGGCACGAAGTTCCAAACCTGCTACAGGTGACAGCAAGCAGTGCAATTACGAATTCAAGGGAGGCCTCGTCATCTCGATGCGTATCCTCAAAGCCAAGTCGAACTTGCACACAGCCTCGTTCGACGCGCCGCTCTTGTAGCACTGCTTTTGACAGACATCGTGGGATTCGCCGCGTGGTGCCATGTCTAATGCTGGCATAGTGCGCCTGGGCGACAATAACCCTTCGAAAGGTCTGTGTCGTCAAGCTGTATAAGTTCGACACTATTTCCCTCGAGTTAGTCCACTCCACTGCCGCTATACAAGCTCAAGCCTACACACCACTGTCTTCTACAACCAAGACCATTTTCCGTTCTAAACTTCTTGCCATCATGCTTTTTCAAAAGCTATGCCTTCTTTCCGCTCTCGCGACCGCAATTGCTGCTCAAGATGTTGAAAACAGCGATATTCCACAGCAGTGTATGTCCGTTTGTGCCGACTTGGTGCAATGGAGCCGAACCTGCGACACCAACAACAGTAAGTCGTTCCCCAATGTTGATGTACTGCGAGTCTCGGCTGACATGTTTCAAAGACAATGATCAGCAAGAACTCCAGTGCGTTTGCACTTCCACGAACGCCGGAACTGTTGTACCAGCCTGCGACGCTTGTGTGCGTAATTTCAATCGCGGCGATGGCGGAGACGTACACGATATCTTGACCAGTTGCAATTTCAGCACTACGAGCTACGCCGCTACGTCCGTTGCGTCCAGCAGGTCTACTCCTCCGTCTGCATCTGCATCTGCACCTGCTTCTGCGGCTACATCTGCTTCTACTTCTGCGGAAACATCTGCATCTACGTCTGCAGCTGCTTCAGCATCTGCGTCTGCGTCCTTGTCTGCTTCTGCTTCTTCTTCTGCAGCTCAAAGCTCCGTTGCCGCACAGCAAAGCGTCAACGCTGCCCCTGCTTCTACAGCAGCAGCAGGTCTTGCAGGTCTCGGTGCTTTTGGCCTTGCACTTGCCGTGTTGTAACGAATTAATTTGTGAGCAAGGGACGACAAGGCAACATAAGGAGATGGAAGGATAATCTGATGCTTTTTGCGAAAGTCTGGCACATGGCCTACTTCCGTACTCGTAGTCAATAGTACAGTCCTAAATATGATTCTGCATTTCTGCATTCTACAGTACCGATCTTTCACTCCAAAGAATTGCTCGAAGACATTGCGCTGTTGGCACTCGAGTCCGGTCGGGCTGAACGTTTTCAAGATCAACTCGCACTGACAAACGAAGTAGCGAGGTCGGTGCCTCAAAACACCACTATACCACTGCCGATGAGCATGCACAAAGGTCTCAGCAAGTTCATGATACTCAAGGCAAACACACATTCGCTCGTGTGAGAAGCAAGTCTCAGAGCGAGAAATTTCTAGCCGGACTCTGGTCAAACCCCGGAGCACATCCTTAAGGCGTTTGACGCGAGAGGTTCGTTCATTGCTAGCTTTGGTCCATGCACTGCAAGAGAAGAGACAGCCGGCAGCTTCTCTTCTAAGGACCTCAAACGCGCTCACAATATTGGTAGATCTGCTGGCGTTGTGTTTTCATCTTGAGGTGACGGCATGTCGTTCTGTTTCGAAGGATCTTCACTCGACCCCCAGACCACGAATAGTGAACAAACTGCACAGAACCAGGCAATGGCAGATTATCGAGGAGCCCTACGCACTGCTCGGCAATTAAATTGCAAATTTGCTGATTTGCTGAGTGTCAAACGCTGAAATGAAGGTCAAGGTGAAAGGGCCTATTTAGTCATAGCGGCAGCTCAGTCTCGCGTCAAACGCCCTTTATTTACCTCTAACAATCCGAACTCGCTCAGACGCGACAACACACACTTTCCCCCCGTCTACATCGACCGCACCAAGCATGCAGGCAGCTTACGACAAGATGCAAGTTCAGTCCTATCTCAGCCGCAATCAAAGCTCTAACAAGACACAGTGCTCGCCGCAATCAGGAGGAGTCCCCTCTTCTACGTCTTCCTGGACACATACGCAACAAAATCTACAACTTCGCCATCGGTGGCAACGAGATCCGCGTTTCTCTTTCATCAAGGAAGTACCTGACGTTCGTCTGCCAGCCTGAAGGCCAATTCGATTTCAACAAGGTTGCTCACGAGGAACCCGACCTCGAGGTTGCAGCTCTCGGACAATCCTGTTCCCAACTCCGCCAGGAGACTGCCCACATGCACCTTTATCTCAACACGTTTCTGGGAACAGCGTCCGTCCTTGCAGCTTTCATCCTTAAGTGTGGTGGCGAAGCGCACTACCTCCGCGCTGTAGGCATCTGCTTCGAGCCCAACGCACTCGTGTACAATGTCATCCTCCATGATAGCGACTGGCCTGCCTTTGTGAATGATCTTCTACGTACGCTGACCTGCCTCTGGGGAATGGAGCGTGTCATCTTGCAATGCCCCGATCTCGACGAGCCTGGAAACATTGTCACTGGAATCCTCGAGGACATGCGTAAGAATCTGGGAAAACTTGATGTGGTCTTCCGTAAGTGAGGGCAAGTCTTTCTGCGCGCAAGGAATACAGACAACGTGGGGTGCTTGACTGGCCTACGCAGATGTCTTGTACCATGCTGTCGCAAACTTGGTAAAGGCATCACAACAACTAACGACAATGCGACTGGACGCTGGATTTTGGCAGGGCTACATGCAAGTGCGGTTCTAAGATGGAGGCGGTTCAGAAAACGGCATTGTACCTAAATGACTGCAACGCAGCAACAACAAGAATTGGAAAGACTTTCTACTTCGCTTATATTTCTTCCACTCATGCTGATCCATTGCAGAGAAAGACGATCACCTAGCACTCACCGTTGCGTGCAAGAATCAAGAGTAATTTAGAATGTTTTGGCAACCTGCATACCTATCTACGCGGTACCGATCACTTCTTCGTCCCCAGCATAAGTTCTCAAGACACTGGTTCTTTTTGTGATGATTTGATAAATGGGCACTATGATTTCAGAGTGGGAGCGCGGTAGCCGATGCCGACCGGCGATGCGCGATTTTTAGGTGGAAGTGAAGTGAAGTGAATCAAGTCTGCGCTACTACGCTTGGCTCGAACATATATCTCCACATTGTTTGCTCTCTACTCTTGACATCACCCCATCATCCACTCACCACCCACTCACCATCCGTCAGCAGTATGGAGCGCGACCATATGTAAGCTCCACAACGCCCGCAGCCCACTGATGTATCATCCGCTAACACCCAACCCAGCACCCTCCGCAACCAGCGCACCTCGCCCCTCCTGCGCCTCCCCGCCGAGCTGCGTCACGAAATCTTCGCTCTCGCCGTGGGCGGTCACAAAATGAAGGTCCTCGAACGCAATGGAGACATAAAATTCGCCTACGGAAACGGCTACACGGATCTTGCTAGGTTCGCCGCAATTATCTCTTCTACAACACCCTTCGTGTACAACCTCCACCTCACCTGCCGCCAGATCCGCCACGACACATCAGCCCTCTTCTTCGCACTCAACGACTTCTGGGTCGCGCCGGACGCTGCAATCCCTTTCCTGGCGCACCGTAATACCCAACTCGATCGCATCCAGTATATTGGCATCAGTACGTACCTCCCCAACACTCCGAGAGACCAGGGCGCGCTTCTTGTTTCGCATCCCTTGGGGAAGGCCCTGCGCGCCGTTCGAGAGGTCAAGGGCCTTCGCACGGTCAAGGTCTCGGCGATGGCGGCAATTAAACATGCCACTTACGAGGACGTTTTCTGCATGTTGATGGAGGAGCTGCACGGGGGCTCGAGAGCGGGCGAGATCCGACTGGAGCTCTCGGTTCAGTGGATTCGCTAGCTAGACAATTGGTTGGGGCCGGTTGCATGAGCGGCTTGCGTGAAGGACCGAGACATGATGAGATCGGCCAGCTAGCGTGCAAGTACAACGCTTGATGAACAGGATGGAAAGGCGTTCTTGAGATACAGGTGCGAGGCGTGCGTTGGACTGGAGGATTTCGCTTGCGCTAAGTAACTGAGGACTACCATAGCGACCGATTGAACCTTCAGACAATGGCGATGGTATAACGCAGTCACAACCCCAGAGGTGTGAGATATGTTCAAGCAACTTCGTGGAATGATAATGCTATTGAAGATATTCGTGCTAGTTGATATGTGCCAACTACCCAATACATTAATTAGTACAGTGCTTTTACAGTCATGGGTTCGAGTACCTATGCACTTTAATTAGCTAGATAGCTGTAGACACGTGTGTAGGATGTAGGGGAGGGCTAGACTATATATAACAGTAGTGTAGGAGGCTATAGCATAATTACAACGTTACAGACATAGGCTGTGCAGAGACAAGAAGAAGCCTATAAATCTACAGACAGTCGAGCACCTTTATCTGACCTTTCAAAACATCTTATGCGATCGACCTAGGTCTAACAGCAGAACTCCTTCTATTGCTACTGGAACAGGGTAGTTCGTCCATTCCGGCCCGCATTATAGATGTTAACGCTATTTTCCGCCGAAGTACCCTCAATCCTATCTCCCTATGGGAAGAGGAGGGAGTAGCTAACATTATAGATGATAGAGCTATTTCCAAGCTGAAACTTTCGCTGACCTATCTACCTAGAAGAAGAGAAGCGAGCAGTATGTACAAAAGCACAGGCACAGATGGGCACAGATGTACGTATTAGGTACGCAAGACACACGTTCTCTTGGCGCAACCCAGTCATACACAACAAACTCTCGAGCCGCCGGTATAGAGTCCAGCACTAGACGAGCTCCGCATATATCACCTTTACAATTTGTAAAAACCTAGTTGAAACACAAGACGCAGGTCATCACCATGGTAGGTATCTTTAGCAAGCTCTCGAGTCGCCAATCCAGAGTCTAGCACTAAAAAAGACTCACGTATCACAGACACGACCAGAATACAGCCTTATATCCAGACCACCATCTCAGCATCGAAAATAACGAACTGAACTCTGTACTTTCACAATACTCTCAAGAGCCTAGTTGACATGCAAGACGTAGCTCCTCTACAAGGCACCCAGCTCCTTAGCAAGCGCGAGAGCCACTAGTCTTGAGTCCCGCATCAAGCTCGACACGCATGTACTACCGATATGAAAAGCACCTGTCTTATATCCAGACCTCCATCTCAACGTCCAAGTGACGGATATGAACTTCAACCTTCCCAATGCCTACTCTTAGGAAACTAGTTGAACGTACGCAAGACACAGGATCTCCAGAGCATCCCAGCTATCGCAACAACCCAGAGAGCTACCAGTGCATAGTCAAGCACTGCACAAGACGCATGTATCTAGACCCGCCCTGCACCTGTCACACATAGACCGTCACCCCAGCGTTAACTAAACCACGACAACCAGAGCTCTGCACCGCACAACTAGGTACTCTCAGAAACCCACCTAGGCAGTTCCCACGCACCCCCCCCCCCCCCCCACTCCCTCCCGGCACCCCACTCTCGCGCCCCAAGCCACGCACCCCCCAGCCCCCAGCCCCGCGTCCTGCCTCAAACGACACACATATACCACCGACCCGCGCGCCCGCCATCTCAACACTGAAAACAACGGATCGGAACTTTGTGCCTCCCCTACACCCCCACAACCCTGGAACCCTGACCTAGGTGGGTAGTGCGTAGCCAACGCCCCGCCACCACACACCCCTTCCCACACCACCACACCAATTGCACGCGGCAGACGCACCGCCGCGCAACTGCCACACCGGCTGAGAGGGCTGGTTACGTACCTGCTTAGATAGAGCACCGCGGGCACAAGTCTCCCACTGACACTGTGTTGATGGGGCGTTGACGGGCTGGAGAGGGGGGTGCGGGGTGTTGGGATGCGCGGGATTTGCACGGGACGGTGCCCGCGGGGGGTTGTGGGGACTGATAGTGTGGTGGGCTGTAATGCGGCTGTATTGCGGCTATGTTGCGGCTGTGGGTAGGTGGGTGGGTGGGTAGGTAGGTGGGTATAAGGGGGTAGGCTGCTCGCAGGGTTGTGTTGGCAGGGTTGTGTTAGAGGGGGGGGGGTGTGGGAGGTGTGTGGTAGTCGTATCTAGTAATATTGTACGATTGTAGCGCAGTGTTACAGGGGAGTGTCAGGGCAGGGAAGTGTTTGTGTATGTTTGAGCTCTCGTGTATGTTGCCGTGTATGTTGCCGTGTATGTTCCCATGTACGTTCCTGTGTATGTTCCTGTGTATGTTCCTGTGTATGTTCATGTGTATGTTTCCGTGTATGTTCCTGTGTATGTTCCTGTGTATGTTCCTGTGTATGTTCCTGTGTATGTTCCTGTGTATGTTCATGTGTATGTTTCCGTGTATGTTCCCGTGTATGTTTATGCGTATGTTCTTGTTTACGTCCATATCCATATCCATATCCATATCCATATCCATATCCATATCCATATCCACGTCCATATCCATGCTTACACACACTCTCAAGCCTACGTTTCTGATTATGTTCATCTTCATCTTCATCTTCACGTTTATACTTACATTCGTATGTGTGCCTGTATGTGCCTGCACGCTCGTGTACAACCAGAACAACACGTCTGCCACAAAAGAAACGGGTATACTACAGCACCTAACCTAACGTGCTTCCACTCCAGCACGGCATCAAGCGGAACCTACACTGGCGCGCGCGAACCGCGAGCCGCGAACCAAGAACCGCAAACCAAGAACCAAAAGAAAAGTTATCCAAGCCACGACCGAGGAACCATCCGGATCGCCATGCAGAACGCCAGAAACGCGGAAACCCAAGAAACAGGACCGGGACCAGAGCCAAAAAAAACCCCCAACATAATCCAAGCGCCGTCGTTATGCATACCCCCCCCCCCCCCCCCCAATCAACCCCACTCCACCCAATGCCCAAAAGGAGACCATGACCATCTACTCGCCCTCCATCAACCCCCTTATCTTCTCGTAAAAACTGCCCGAATACGCGCGAATCTCGTCCTCGGTGGGCTCGGGCTTCGCCTTATCCCTGAACCGATCCGCAACGCGCTGGATGATCTGGCCGAGCAGCTCCTGCGGGATCTTGAGGTCCTCACCCTCATCGGGATTCGCGAAGGGGTCGCGCGGGTCGAGCAGCTGCGCGACGGTGGGCCGGCGCGCGGGGTCGCGGTCGAGGCAGCGGCGCAGCGTGGCGCGCAGGGAAGCGGGCACGCGCGCGGGGCCCGCGGTGGGCGGGACGGCGATGGTGTGGCCGCGGTTGACAATGGCGAGGACACGCGCCATTTGGTTGGGGATGTGCGCGAAGGGGGGGCGGCCGTAGACCATTTGATATAAAATGCAGCCGAGGCTCCACACGTCGCTGGGCTTGCCGAGGGCCATGTCTTTGGCGCCGGTGCCGTTGCTGAGTTGGCCGGCGGCGCCGCCGGCGCTGTCTTCGAGCGACTCCGGGGACATGTAGTTTGGGGTGCCGATGTGGGCGTCGCGGTGCACGTTGACGGTGTGGTCTTCGATGGCGTTGGCGATGCCGAAGTCGATGAGCTTGAGGCGGCCGGAGACGAGGAGGAAGTTGGCGGGTTTCAGGTCCGAGTGCACAATGTCGTGGGCGTGCACGGCGGCGACGCACTCCAGCATTTCTTTCCAGTAGAAGCGGGTGAAGGCCAGGTCGAGGGGGGCGGGCGTGGACGAGTCGGTGGGGTCGAGCTTCATGCGGATGATGCGGGCGAGGTCGGACTCGCCGATTTCCATGAGCTGGGGGGTTAGCGAGGTAAGGCGGTGGGGGGGGGGGTGTACATACCACGCTCAGGATCTGGCGCTGCTCGTCGACCTCCCAGTCGTAGAGGCGCACGACGCGGTCGACGTTCTGCAGTTTCTGCAGGAGGTCGATCTCGCCCTTGTAGCCGCGCACGGCGGCCTCGTCGGCGTCTTCGAGCTTGACGCGCTTCAGGGCGAGCAGCTTGAAGTTCTCGGCCATGACGCGGTACACGGCCGAGCTACCACCACGCCCGATGCGGTCCATCTGCGAGTAGTGCTTCCCGTTGACGGACAGGGTGCTGCGCTTCTTGCGCTCGCGCTGCTTGGTGGTGGTTGCGGCGCCGGCCGCGGCGGTGGCAGCCTCGAGGACGGACATCTTCGGCGGCGGCGGCGGGGCGGGTCGCCGGGGGGTGTTGGCATCTCTGGACTGCAGCGCGGCAGCTTTTTCGTGGTGCGGCGACTGGTGTCTCTGCAGCGGCGATTGCGGCGCGTCGCGCTCGTCTCTCACCCGCATGACCGAGTCGGTCATCTTCAAGACCGAGTCGGGCACGTTCGGATGCTCCTCCTTGCGCACCGACGCGAGGTTCTCCTGGTCCTGCGACGGCGGGTGGTCCTCCTCGCTCTGCGGGGTGCGGCGGAAGCGGCGCATGGGGGCGCCTCGCAGCGGCACGCGCTTGATGCGCAGACTGGGGGCGGGGGTGATGTCGTGGACGCGCTCGGGGGTGTTTGACGCCGATCCGCGCGAGATCTTCAGCTTGGGCTTGCGCTTCTCGGGCGACGGGGCGTCGCTGCTCTGGGCCAGCAGGGCCGTCGTCAGGGCGCTGAGCTTCATGGGCTGCGGGAGGTCGTCGTCGGAGCTGTCGCCAATGTCGATGTTCTGCATCATGGGCGCGTTGGCCGAGAAGCCCTGCGACTCGGCCAGCACCGACATGGGCGAGTCCCTGCGTGCGCGGCTCGACGTCTGCACGCGCATGCGGCCGTACGAGCTCATGGGCGTGGGGGACGCGGCAGCCATTGTCGCGTCGCTATAAATCCGGGGTCGCTATAAAGCCGGTCGCTATAAAATCCGCAGTCGGGCTAGCGAATGTTGCTGTAATGTTAGTTGCGCATGCATAAGGCCGTGAGGCGGCTGTTCGCTGTAGGGATGCTGGCGTGGGTGAGTGAGGTTGGGTGCGACGGATGAGTTCGCTCGCGTTGCGGGGCAACCGGCTGTAAACACGCCATCATGTCACCGTCTGCAGTTCATGGATTGGCTTAGCTATACGACTACATCTACTGAACGACTATATTTATTGATATGGTAGGTGAATAGCTTGAATACACCAACGCCTGCTTGCAATAAACACACGGTCTAGGCTTCTGCAAAAATCATGTTACTGCTACTTGGATGGTCTGTTCACGCATTTATTCGTCTAGCATGTGCGGGACTACACGCATTGTACAAGATTCAAGAACCGCCTGAGTTTCAATACGTCCTTTCACGCATTATTCGGCAGACTACATCCACTGATATACAACATTCTATAAACACGCCCAACGCCTGCTATGCAATCATCACAGTTTTGAAGTCGGCTGTTCCAGCACAATGGCGACAACCGCCGCAATATCATCGGGCTTGCCGCCGTGCCAGTTCTCGCCCGGGTAGTACTTCTGCACCTCCTTGGCAAAGGGCCCGTCGCGGCGCGTGTTGAGACCGGCGTCCTTGGCGTCCTTTGCAATGGCGGTGGCGACAATGGCCTGCAGCGACTTGCTGTCGGCGCGGCGCCCCGTGTCGGCCTGCACCAGGGCGGCCAGGTCGGGGCCGACGGCGAGGGCGCCGTCGCGGTCGACCCAGGCGCCGGCGGCGACCATCTGCTTGCTGACGATGCCCAGGGCGTCCTGCGGGCTGAGGTTGTCCCACACGCCGTCGGTGGCAAAGACGAGCACGTCGCCGTGGCGCACCTTGTGGTGGGTGATGCTCGACTCCTTGGGCAGGTCGGAGAGGGTGGAGGGCCCGCCGAAGACGGCCATCTGCACGAGCATGCGGTGCGGGGTCTTGGAGAGCTGGTAGGGTGTGTTGAAGCCGTGCGTCTGCGGCTGGGTGAAGTGGCGCACGGCGTTCAGGCCGAGGTGCATGAAGCCCGAGTCGCCTAGATTGGCGACCTCGACGTTGCCGTCGGGCTCGGCCACGGCCAGACACGCAGTGCTGCCGCCGCCCTCGATGGTGTCGTCCTCGGTGACGTCGTCGTAGGCTACTTGTAGTAGGTGCTTGGGGTGCAGGGCGGTGGTGTTGAAGCCGTGGGGGAACGAGCGGGCGGCGCACGTCATGTACTCGCACAGGCCGTGCGAGAAGTCGGCCGGGTCCAAGCCAGACTCGACCCAGCCGCCCACGCCGTCGGCGACGCCGAATGCCGTGGTCTGGGTGTCGCCGACCTGGCTGAAGAAGAGGGCGTCCTGGCCGCTGCGCAGACGCCGGCGCGGGTCCAGGGCCTGCTTGCACTCGCGCCGGTCCTCAATGCGCGTGGCGGGGTCGTGAAGCGGGTTCGTGAACAGGTTCTGGTGGGCATTGAAGCGGTCCTGCTTGGCGGAGAAGGAGGCGGCGACGTGGTAGGAGAAGTGCGGGGCGGGGTGGGACGAGGCGCTGAGCGACGGCAGGCCTGCTGGGTTCGCCGTCGTGTCCTTGTGGGCGGGGCAGGTCGGCAGGCGGTGAGAGCGCTGGGTGTGCAGGCCGGCAGTGCGGGTCGAGTGGGCAGGCGCAAGCAGGGCGGCGGAGAGGGCGAAGAGGAGCAGCCCCGAGGCGCGGCGCGAGGGCAGGCGGGCAGCGTTCGCGGCGCTGGCAATGGCATACGACATGGCCGCGGCCCAGGCCTTCAGCAGCGTCAGTGAGGGTGGAGAGAGTCGGGCGCGGTGATGGGGCCTGCGCATGCCGACGGCGCATGGCATGCGACGGCGACGACGGTGCGAACAAACTCTGAGCTAGGAGCGCGCCTCGGGTTCTGCTCGAACGGAGTGGGAGGCGCGCCGCCGCGGCTGGACACTTACAACAATCACGTTCATAGCACCACGCAGCAGTGACGGTGAAGAGCCACGCAGCAGTGACGGTGAAGAGCCACGCAGCAGTGACGGTGAAGAGCCACGCAGCAGTGGACGGTGAGCCTCACGAGCGAGTGCAGCACCAGCGTCTCCGCCATCTGTCCTGCCCGTCACGGCTACTGCACGCGTTGCATGCCGGCGTGTCATGGGCGGACGACGCTAAGCCCTACGGCCTGGGGAACTTCTCTTCACGCGCCCGCTCCACCGCAACACGCCCCGCAGACCCGGGGACCGTCAGTCGCGATGAGCATGCACCCGGCGCGGCAGGCCTACGTCGACGAGGCGAATGGCCCCGACGAGGCCATGGAGGGCATTGACTACGCGAGCGTCCGTACGTAGCTCTGGTTGTGTGCCTGCCCAGCTAACATGCCCAGCGCTGGACCGCAACCATGCCATGCCCGGCGGCGGCGGCACTGCCATGGCCTCGGACCTGCTCGCCGAATTCGAGCGCAAGAAGCGCGCCGCCAACCTGATCGTGCCCACGGCCGACGGCAACGTCAAGCTGCGCCTGCGCGCGCTGCGGGAGCCCATGACGCTGTTCGGCGAAGGGCCCTCGGAGCGCCGCGACCGCCTGCGCGCCCTGCTGGCAGACGCCGCCGAGGCCGGGGGTGAGGACGAGCATGTCGTCATGGAGGAGCAGGACGCGCCCGGCGACGACCAGGACGAGTTCTACACGGCCGGCACCCAGGCCCTGCTGGACGCCCGCCGCGACATGGCCCGCTACTCGCTGCCGCGCGCAAAGGCCCGCATCGCCTACCAGCGCGACGAGGCCACCATCCCGCTGAAAGCCCACGTCGAGCACCGCAACGCCATCAAGGACACCCTCGCCGGCTTCGAGCTCTACGGCTCGCAGACCGCCGACCGCCCCGTCGGCATCGTCCGCGTCTCGCCCAGCGGCCAGTACGTCGCCTACGGCACCTGGGGCGGCAACGTCGGCCTGCTCGAGGTCCCCTCGCTCGACCACAAGCAGACGTACCGCGGCGCCCACACCGAGCGCACCACCGGCCTCGACTGGGCCCCCGGCGCCACCCTGCCCTCCAGCCCCATCACCCCCGACGCCGTCAACCTCGCCTCGGGCGGCGCCGGCGGCAACATCCAGCTCTGGTCGCTCACCGACCCCAAGCCGCTGCAGACCCTCGCCGGCCACTCGGACCGCGTGTGCCGCCTGGCCTTCCACCCGTCGGGCCGCTACCTGGCCTCGGCCTCCGACGACACCACCTGGCGCCTCTGGGACCTCGCCACCGGCCAGTCGCTGCTCGCCCAGGAGGGCCACTCCAAGGAAGTCTACACCGTGGCCTTCAACCCGGACGGCGCCCTCGTCGCCTCCGCCGGGCTCGACAGCATCGCCCGCGTGTGGGACATCCGCACCGGCCGCGTCGTCTTCATGCTCGAGGGCCACATCAAGCCCATCTACGGGCTGGCCTGGGGCGCCGACGCCCACCGCCTGCTGTCGGGCTCCGGCGACGGCTTCCTCAAGTGCTGGGACGTGCGCGCCATGCGCACCACCAACAGCATCGCCGCCAACTCGGGCGGCGTGACCGACGTGCGCTGGTTCGAGGGCGCCGACGGGCCCGCGAGCCGTGTCCCGCTGCAGCGCGACCCCGCCGGCGACCCGCGCCCCAAGACCGCATCCACGTTCGTCGTCTCCGCCGGCTTCGACAAGGCCGTGCGCGTCTTCTCCGCCGACGACTGGGCCCTGGTCAAGACGCTGCAGGGCCACGCCGGGCCCGTGTTCAGCGCCGACGTCACGCGCGATGCAAAGTGGATTGTGAGCGGCGGCAAGGACCGCACGGTGAAGCTGTGGGCGCGCGAGGACGGACGGGGGATTGGAGTAGAATAGCGCGGCGGCATTGAAACATTGTAGCGCGGCGCTGCATGAAATAACTCGGCACCGCAGCACATTAGACACGCACACCTGCATATCAGAGTGGCACGCGCCACTGAATAAACACACACGGTCCTGTTCTTTCCCCGTTTCTCCCCGTCGCTACCCCTTCCAATGCTCTCTACGGCCGCTCCGTATCCCCCTCCTCCCTCCAATAATCTCCCTCTGCAGCAACAAGGGCACTGGGATATGCAGATGAGCCCACTATTCCAAGGCTCCACGACGCCTTCCGCGCCAATGCGCCCCCATGTTCTGGAGTACCTTTCACGCTCGCAAGTTCTACAACATGCCGCCGTGACTGCAAGGGGTGGACGTGAGTTGGTTTTGGGGCCTAGCCTGGTAGCGTTGGTTTTTCGAGGTGGACCTGTTGTATCGGTGCTTGTCGATATGTGCTGACCACCCCCTACCTTGGTACAGTATACTGTCACAATCACGAGTTAGGTACCTACGCACCCTAATTGGCTAGATAGCTATAGGGTGCGTGTGTATAGGATATTAAGGAGGGCTAGACTTTATATGCAATAGTAGTGTGGAGTACCTATAATAAGTATAAAGACTAGACTTCTCTATACCTATAGTACTGCTCTGCTAGGTACCTACCTAGGCAGCTACTTATAGAGGTTATAGAATAGTTATAACGTTGTTAACCTTAGGCTAGGTAGAGATAAGAAGAGGCTTGCCTTTATAGATACCTAGCACCTTTACCTAAGATAGGTATCTTATGTAGGAGGCCCTCTAACAGTAGGGCTTCCCGTGTTGTGTAATAAGCTAGGGGTGATCTGCACAATCCGGCAAGCACTATAGAGAATGATGAGGCGCCAAATGGGCAGCCGAATCCCACTTCCGACAACTCCATCACGACCAATGGCGTATCTGCTTCCGTCTTCTGAGACTGGTCGTAACCACGGACAAGCAGAACACAGCAACACGGGTAATGTTAGAAATGGCTGTAGACGAGCGCAACCTTGGAAGCCAGCCCAAACTCACTGCTGCACAATGCACCCTCGACCAACGTGAGCGACTTGAGATTGCGGCCAGTAAGCAGGGAAACACTCAACGAGCTTGCGATTGCCAGCAGATATTCTAGATATGAGCCAACTCGAATTGCGCCCAACGAAGACACTGCAGCAAGCAGCCAGACAAACTCCAACACCCCACTAAGGCGACGTGGGCTTGTTCCTGTGCTTGGGAAGTAGTTAGGTACCTAGGAGTACTATAGGGATAGAGAAGCCTACCCTGCACTACTATTATATATAGAGTCTAGTCCTCTCCTACATCTTACACACGTATCCTACAGCTACCTGGCTAATTAGGGTACGTAGGTACCTGAACCCGTAACTGTGACAGTACATTATACCATGCTAGGGGGTGGTCTGCATATATCGACAAGCACCGATATTTCCACTGTCGCCCCAATTTCTTTAGCTGGTCAATCATATCAAACTTAGAGGGCGGCCTTCTGACTGGTTCAAGACTTTCTGTAAGTGTTGGGAGCGCTAAGCGGTCATCAGTGGAGGTGCAGTGACGGGACGCATACCACAACCTATGCATACGCCTTTCCTAACTCCAACTCTGTAGTCGCAACACAAGTATCCCCGAAGACCATCTGCGCCCTCCCATCCTTCAGCCTTACCCAAACCGGTTCTTTAAACACATCGATAGTCTCAATCCCACCTCCTGTGTTCTCCAAGCGGCTTGTAGGATCCGAGTTCATGGCGAGCGCGGCGAGTTCCGAGGGCGCTCCCCAGCTGCTGGAGTAATAACCAGTCGCAACGGAATAGCTGACATGGCACACGACAAGCAGCACATATAGCGACAGAGCCGTCATCGCTGCTATCTGGGTTGCACCCTCGGGGCTGTACGCATAGCCTAGGATGCGGACCGTGAGCACGAATCTGGTTGCGTCTTGTACGTCAGCCTGGGACACGTTGAACGCATGGCCGCCGTGGCCTAGTTTCCCGCCGCGGGGAATCATCTCGTGCACCCATTTGCCAAGGCTCCATGGGTTCGAGGGGTCGTCCAGCCCAATTAGAGTCCCGACAAGTGTCTTCCTGAAGTTCACACGGCCAATTCCGTTCGCTATCAGCGTGGCCAGGATGTTCTCGACAATGATGGGATACCACACCGGTTCGGTAGCAGCATCTGCTGTCCATAGTCCTGCTGTCGACGACAGTGTGGAGAAAACTGTCGCGGCGGTCGCGTTGGGCGCGGCTGAGTTTCTGATAACTGGATTCAGATACGCGGCCCACTTTGCGCTGAGTTGGATTGGGGTGTAGGTCGTGTTGAAGGTGCCGATGTTGTCGAAGCCGGAGGGCTCGCTGGCGACGTGGGTGATGGCACTCCGTGAAGCTTTCATCGTGACGTTGGCATATCGGCTGTCGATGCTACATGCATAATACGCCCCAGGCCCGGCATTTGACTCTGGAATCGTAGCCACTGCAAGAAGAGATGACTGAGTAGCTTTGAGAAGCTCGATATCGTCTAACCAGTGTACTGATGGATGGTCGCTCGTGCCAACTACACCTTGTATCTCGGAAGTGGCGGTGGTATCGTTGATTCGCAGCCAATCCTGAACAATAGCGAAGCTGCCGAGTTGGGATGCAGATCCCGCTCCCCCAGTTAGGGTGATATTGCCAAGAATAGGGAACTGAAGGCTCACCGAATCGTTCGGTTTATACTCAGTAGCAGAGCATCGTACCAAGACCACTGGCTGCAGAGCTTCTGTCATAGTGTCATAGATGAAGCATCTCGACGATACCTGAAATTACCGATATCTGCATTCACTGCGGCATTTATCCAAAACCTCTGCAGGTCGACTAGCGCATCTGCGACGGCGGAAGGCGACACTGTCGCTAACGTGAATGCATTGCCCCAGAGCAGTGACGTAGCCTGGCGCACGTTCCTTGTGCGAACACGAAATTGGCGCAAAGATGAACGCCCGGGTAAGAGAAGCAATTGCGGAAGAGCTCCCATGCCAGTGAGAGACCTCCAGTATGGCAGATATTCCTCGTTGATGACCCGCCAGCCACTAGCCGGGCAGGCTTGATCAGCATTGTCGACTTTGCAATGACCCAGAGCCGTAGGTTCCTCGATCAGCGTGGGATTTAGGGTCGACTCTGTGGAATTGATCCAGAAGGTGGTTCCGCCTGCTGGCCACTCATCCAGTCGTGGTCTCATAAGAATACTCGTGGACGGCCCGACCGTCAGCCCCGTAATAGAGCAGCTGACAAGTAAAGAGACGATTATCCATTTTTTTCGGCTTTCTGCCCATTTGTGATAGATTGTTCCCCATAATTCTGGTGACCAGAGGAAGGTAAGGTCTTTGAATTGCGTTGCTGAGAACACGGTACCAAAGGGAACTCCACCACCAAACACTAACTCTTTCCGAATGTATGTCAGTGCAATGGCACCAAGGGAGGTTAGTATAAATAACTCGTGCAGCTTGGCGGCGAATTGGAGAGCCGCTAGTTTCTGAGTGTCCTGTCCAGAGGTTCCGGAGAGTTCGCCGCCAATGTAGTAGTTAGAACAATTGAGAGTGAGGAGAGCAAGTGCTGCTGATGCCGGGATAAGATGCACAACGCAGCGCAACGCAGCTTTGAGTTGATCCTGCTTCATCACGACCTTTTCCCTCTCAGTGACTTCCCAACCACACGATTTGGCTAACAGGTTAAAGGCAGCCGATAGCCCCAATGTTTTGCAACACCTTTGAATGAAAGAAGGGAAGCCGGCACGCGGCTGGGATGTACCGTCACTTCCTCCCAAAACGAGCCTCTGGCTTTCGCCCTCTGACGAGGAGAACGTAGACGGGGTAGCCTTCTTCTGCCTACGATACGAGTTAGGAACAGCGGACGCGGCACGAGCCAAGCACTTACACGGGTGTAGTAACGAATGACGACAGCAAGCTGTGTAAACCCGGGGGAGTGGCAGCACGAGAAGGGACGCGCCGTGACGGCGAGCCCAGTGCCTCCAGCTCCATGGCGCTCATCACGCTCTGTGAGTGCTTTGGGCGAGCCAGAAACGCGGGTCGAAGTGGAGAATATTGAGAACTAAGATTTGGCTTCGAATGTCCATATCACTTGGGCGGTCTTGTCGTAATGGTGAGTGTCTCATCCAGGGTGCATGATATCCCACCTGAGGTTTCATCACCGACCCTGCGGCTGATACTCCACGAGTGAGAATCGCGAAGTTTGGTTCGATTCAGCATACTCGCCTGTCTGGCGCTTTGTCGAGCGGGCGTAGTAGACAAGACACTGGCAGTCCAATTTTGTGTCAGTGGCTGGAGCTGAGGGCTGATGATCGGCTCACGTTGATGCCTGCAGCGTATGTGTGTGGTTCGAGACATGCCTCTGCCTGAGCTCTTACCACCTGTACAGGAGAAGGGCAGCTCTGGCTGTTGCTGAGACCTGCTAAAGGGTCAGGGGCATTGCCAGGTCTCATCTGTCTTGGGATGCGACGATATACGTGAGTCGTGATCCTTTGTGGTTGCTAGTCCCAGTGTGGAGCTAGGCTTGACACTTAATTCTAATATTGACCGCAAGCGATCGCTACGTACCGACCCAATGTGCACACAGTGCAGTATGTTAGGGGTGAATAATAGTCAATGTCGCACAGTCTGTGCTGTTGCCAACTAAACAAGCAGGTTGAAACTCTTACTGAGCAACCCAAATCTAATCACGGCTCTCGGATACAGAGACAAAGAAACCCTGGGTAACAACAACAACAGCGCTAAGTAGGACTAACACCACATTGGTTACTTACCCCTGCCAAACTGTGTGCCTTGATTGGAAGATCAGTGCAAGGATTGGCTTGGCGAGCTGCTAGCGCGGCGGGCCGCCTGATCGTTAGATGGGCCCATAAGTTCATTCTTGGGAATGCATCAGTACCTAGGTATGCCTCTCCCAACTTCCCGTGGCTGCACTGATGCGCTTCGCTCGGATGTTCCGTCGCCGATCAATCAAGCAAGTGTGCGTCCTTGCGGTCCTTCTATTCCACGTCTTCGAAATCACCCAGATACTATGCTGCCTTTCGAACCCTACGGACCATGTAGCTCCACGACTCGAGCGCGTGTACATCGCTAGCTTGCACTGGAATAACGAGAAGATATTGCGGAGTCACTGGAACGATGCAGTCGTAGCATTGGCAAATGCCCTCGGACGGGACAATGTCTTCATCACAGTGTACGAAAGCGGTAGTTGGGATGACAGTAAAGGCGCATTGCAGGAGCTTGACCTGGCGCTGGGCGCCCACAGCATCAGGCGTAACATCACTTTGTCGCCCACAACTCACCTGGACGAGATGTCTGTGTCGGCCCGCGGCCAGGGCTGGGTCGACACACCGCGAGGCCGAAAAGAACTCCGGCGGATACCGTACTTGTCTCGGCTTCGCAACCTGACGCTTGAGCCGCTGAGAGAAATGGTTTTGCGGGGGGAGAGATTCGATAAAGTTCTGTTCCTCAACGACGTTGTCTTCGATGTAAGCCATCGATGGTCGATTGTTTTCGCAAAGGCTGACGAAGTAGACCAACGACGTACTACGGCTGCTCAACACCAATGGGGGGGATTTTGCAGCGGCTTGCTCGTTAGACTTTAGCCATCCTCCAGAGTTCTACGACACGTTTGCGCTACGCGATGCTGAAGGCCACGAGATGCTCATGCAGACCTGGCCTTATTTCCGGGCAAAGCGTTCACGACAAGCCATGCTGGCCAACCGTCCTGTGCCCGTTGTAAGCTGCTGGAACGGGATGGGTGAGTTCTGTGTATTGCTCGTTTCTTTTCGCAACGCCTCGTTGCATCTGCAGTCTCCAACTAACACGTTGTCCCCCACAGTCGCGATGCCTGCCGAACCCTTCATTGCTCCAAATCAACTACATTTCCGGGGCATCCCAGATTCTCTCGCAGAATCTCACCTCGAGGCCTCGGAGTGCTGCCTCATCCACGTCGACAATCCTCTGCGGAACCAGAAAGCGACATATGTAAACCCCCAGGTGCGCGTGGGCTACAGCGGCGAGGCATACGACGCCGTCCACCCCCAAACACTCCTGCTATCGTCGTGGCGAATCTTCAAGGCCCTGTGGGAAAACCGCATCCGCAGATGGGCCACCTCGCCTTGCTTGAAAGAATGGAGGATGCGGAGCAGAGTCCGGAAATGGAGAGCAGTGAGTAAGGAGCATGAGGAACATGGGCAGATCTGCCTCATCAATGAAATGCAAGTCCTTGCCGAGAACGGCTGGGCGCATGTTTAGGCACCGTCGGGTGCAGACCCCAGCATCCCCTACGGAGCTGGCTACTGCAGCGCACACCGGCTCAACATGACCTGGCGGGCTGGAGGGGGCGGCTGCGCTTCTGCGCGCATATGTCGGCGAACAGGCCGATATCTCACTCTCCCTCACGACGACTGGTATGAGACCAGCAGGCGCTTGGTTGAGACATCGCCCCAAGATAGTCCCTGGAGATGGCGCAGCGGGGGATTGCTCCACTGGCCTATTCCTCTCGCGTCTCGCCGTATCAGGGAATCGTGTTCCCGAAGTTATGGAAAACGAGACGAACAAGCCAGCAACGAACATCAGCTTCGCAGTGCGCCGCTGTCGAGCGTTGGGGTGGGGTTCGGATCGAGGTCTGCGTGTGTACGTACCTACAGGCGGCTGTTTCCAGGCTCGTTATAACTACAGATTAGACAGCGCTGCGCAGACATTCTGGCATCTGCGAGACTTCCACGGTGCCTAGCTTTTAGACCTGGCATTTAGGTGGTTTGTATCAAGTCTCGCATAGTCAGCGAGCGGTACAGTACCACGTTGAAGGTTCCTTCTACGCAGCGCCCCTAGTGACTTATCAAGCTACCTACATCCTCTCTATTGTGTGCATGTGCAGTACACCGCGCCGTCCACCAAGTACCTAAGGCATGTCGTGCGTTCTGCGCATGCCTTTGCTTCTCTTCCCACCATCTCGTAGTCCGCATCAGGCCAGCGCCATTCACCGTGCCTGGAGCCACATAACAGACACCCACACTGCACCCCCACGCTATCCGCGTGAATCCCACACACCCGACGCCTCTGCATCTCCAGCCCTTCGTCCGCGTCTCGCACAGCGTCTCGCACGCCGGACCGCCCGCCACAGGCGCACGCGCTCCGCATGCACACGTCTCTCCCCGCGCCCGCCCCGTATCCTCCCTATTTCACACCGCCTGAAATCCGCGGTCCGGGTGTGCGCTGCCCCGCGGACCACGCCGTGCGCTTTCTCTGCTGTGTGAGTTTCTCCGGGGCATATGCTGTGGCCTGCGATCCGCGGCTGCGGTCGCGTCCGGCGTGCGGCCGTTGTGTTGCACAACGGGCCCACGCGCTCGCTCTGCGGTAATGCGGTCAGGGTTTCTGGGTGCGGCGTGGCGTGCGTGTCTCGGCAGCCAGGTAGGCCAGTCATGGGAACGGAACGTGGGGACGGGGGCATGCAAGGGCGGGAGGAGGGGGGAACAAGGGCATTGGCAGTGGCTGTGGAACAAGGGGGGACGAATAGGGTATGCTGCAGAAGTGGGCGGGAGGGCAATGTGTCGTCTGGTGACAATGTGGGCAGGCGGTGTGGGCAGGCGGCTTGTGGGCAGACGGTGCGGAGGGGGCTGGGGCCGGCGCCGAGTGCACCGCGACGGGGCGTTTTTGGGTCGACGGAAGGGTGGGTTTGTGAGGTGGGTCATTTGGGTTTCTGGAGGGGACGCGGGTGGTGGGTGGTAGGTGCGGAACGCTGTGGGCTGCTGGGTTGCTGTGGAGGAACTGTGGGGGTATCGTGATGGTGTGGTAGGGGTAAGTAATCAACAGACCATCAAATGCTCCTTCTAGCAGCATCTTTTAAGCTACGTGCTCTTAACAGCTAGTGCCGCGAAGTCTTGGATCCGCAGTGAATACTTACCTGCGATACCGTACTGTCACCTACCACTTCTCAACAACACTTGTATGCGTAAAGGCCCAGAGCGTGGTGGATGCACCCCACGGCACAACAACACACTGCGCTACCAGGGAGCCAGGAGCCGCGAACTCAACCCCAAAGCAAGAACCCACATCAGCCACTTTACCATCACTGGCTCGTGAGTCCAACACCACTCACCCAGTGCACCGCTTGCTTTCTAACAATAACCTACAGTGCAACCTAGAGCAGAGTTCCACCAGCATTCGTTCTCTCTCCTCCTAAACATGTCGGCGACTTTGATATTGGCAGCATCGTTGTGCTTGACTGCACGACCAAGAGGGGCCAGGGATTTCTCCTGGTATATGACGCTCAAGTTACCGCATTCTTTGACTGGAGCTGCATACTCTGCAGCAGAACGAGCGCTCACGAAGCTGAGGACCTGCAGAGCAGTAACAGCGAGTAGCGTCTTAGTCTCACGGGTTGTACGCACCAGGCCCACGCGCACATTAGCATGCATGCGTCTCTCTGAAGCGTGCCCTGTGTATCTGTCCTATTCTTCACCGCAGACAGTCTCGCGGTCGTGGACGCGCTCTGCCACGCGGCCCAAACTCACCTGCTTTCCCTGCTGCGAATTTCCCCCGGCGCATATCCTGCGAGGCCCTGGCATACTCGGGTCCCTATGGTCTCTCGGTCCCTGGTGCTGACCGTCTGTTCGTGTTACATGGGACGGGCCCACGCTTCCTCTGCAATAATGCGGGTATCGGTGCTTGTCGACATGTGCTGACCACCCCCTACCTTAGTACAATGCTTGCTGAAATGTGCGGACCCCCCTAGAGTTGGTACGCTATGCTGTGGCCTGCTTCTGATTGGTTGTTAACAGTGGTCGGCCAATCAGGAGCGGTCCTCAACGTAGCCTACCAGATTAAGGGGGGTCCGTAAATTTTTACAAACACCGATATAGTATACTGTTACAGTTACAAGTTAGGTACCTACGCACCCTAATTAGCTAGATAGCTATAGAATGCGTGTGTGTAGGATATAGGGGAGGGCTAGACTCTATATATAATAGGTATATATAAAGACTAGACTTCCCTAAACCTGCAGTACTGCTCTACTAGGTATCTACCTAGGCAGCTACTTATAGAGGTTATAGAATAGTTATAACAGTTATAACGTTCTTACAACATTAGACTAGGTAGAGATAAGAAGAGGCTTGCCTACCTATAACCTGTTACAATCTACCTTTATAGCTAACTAGCTGCTAACACTTAACAAGTGCTAACACGCTTAGCGCAATATTACATAGGCTCTCCTATATAGCACAGTTTTATTACTAGTTATATAATAAGCTTACTCCTTAGTAGTTAAGCTAAAGTAGGTCTTATATAGAGCTTATACAGCTTATATTAAGCTTAGTAAGCCTAGCTTACGCAGCTTATAGTAAGCCTAGTAAGCTACTATATTCTCTATAGTATATAGTAAGTAGGAATATAACCCTTATAGTTTGTATTTAACCTAAGTATTAATCTATAATATTAGATCTTAACCTAACCTTTAAGCTA
>JAGKPY010000141.1:0-63624 GCA_022609225.1 Boeremia lycopersici
AGATTATAATAAAGGTATAATAAATAGCAACATGTTACCCCTTAAAATATAGATTAATATTATAAAGGTAAAGAGATAGTTAGTTATAATAATAATCTAGTTAATATACTCTATATATATAAGTTCTTATAGTATATAACACTCTAGAAGCTATATAAATAGAATTATAATATATAAAGTATATAATTAGAGTTCTAGGCACTTATATAGTCTTAACAAGACAGTATAAGCATAGTATTAATAGAGGTAAGAGGAGTGTAAGGGTAAGGCACTGCTTATACTAGCACAAGCCTAATAAGAGGTCTTAAGCAGCTTAGTCTAGCTATAGGAGCTGTACAGCTTATAGGTATATAAATAGGAAATAAATATAGGTTTTAATACTATTAAACTATATTACTATTTAACTAGATACTTAGGGAAGTAGGTTAACTGCAACTTTATATACTTAACTTAATAAGCTCTGCACACGTTGTTAGTAGGCGTCTACCTCCTAGTAGACACCTAGAGGGTATATTATAGCAGAGCAGCATAGGTATATAGTTAGGAGTGTTATAAGATCTCTTATAACACTCTACTAAGCAGCTTAGCCCTCTATAGGTTTATGTAACCTATAGCTAAGCCACTCCTAAGAGCTAGAGAATATATGTTCTAATAGCTCTGTATATAAGTTTGTCCTATCTGATCTTAGCAAAGGTTAGTGGTCTAAATATATTGATTACCTGAACATACTCTCGGCTCCTTGTTTCCTCCACACTATAGTATCACAACGGGGCTACACAAATCCTTGCCAAGACACGTCGGGGTCATACTAAAATGGCGCTCCGCAAGCAGCCTACCAAAGGTTCACTGCGCATGCAACGTGGTGAGTATTTAAGAGACAGTTGCTGCCGATCTACCAATTTTTCGTTTCCGATCTCTGTTCAGACAAAGTTGTTGCATCGAGAGATCATACAAAATACACCTTGACCTTGGACCTAGTCGGCACTATGAAAACGTTCACACTCGGGCTCCTTTTCCTCACTTCTGTTGCATCGGCAGCCCCATCCTCTATCGTCGCAGCTTCACACTGCTGCAGTAATGGGTGCAATCTGTCTGCCATGTGCCCGAGCAGAGATGGTACTTTCGGTTGTAGTACCTTCTGGGGCACATGCTGCGCTCCTTCGCACAGATGCTGAAAAAACCCTGAATGGCAACTATTAGGACCCTAAGTAATACCCCAGCCCATAGCTGCGTTGTACAGAGATCGCTGAACGTTGCCAGAATGATGACCGATGGCCCGGATATACATCGTAGTGCAATACGTACTGAGACCCCAGATTTGTTTTCCTTCAGCCCTGTTCCTGTCAGTTTACCTAATGACTAAAAAGACGAATCCCAGGGCCCTACGTTCTCTTCCCCCTGTGTTCACCGTCCTGTATTCACGATCCATTTCTTTCATTTCCACATCTATTCGGCAACTGGACAGCGTTCGCGTTATCTTGGTTTGGATGGACGACGGCAGGAAACATGCTTTCGAGAAGAGGAGCGAAAGGGCTCAAACCAGTTTCTGGTATGTACCTAGGTACCAAGCCCATAGCGCGGGTACCTAACATGCAGCTTAGGCACTATCAATACATGCCATATCTAAGCCCGTTATTGTATAGGTAACGTGAAGCGCTGTCACCGCCAGACCTTGACGCTCCATCGAATCCTAACCTTGATTGCACGCCAATGAAGCTACAAGTAAGTTGAACGTAACTAAAGATCTCTAGAAAGACCAAAGCAGTGCAAGTAGACATATTTGTGATCCAACTTCCTACATTCCACAATACAGGAGGGTGATTAGAGTCGCACAACGCGGCTACACAGACCCCGGTCGGGACTTGTCTACATACATGAGCATTGAATTGACGCCCCGGGAGCGAGGTAATGAAGATTTCCTGTGCTACAACGTCGTGAGTATTTAAGAGGCAATGCTCGCATTTCGAGGTTTCATCAATTTCCATCCCTGATCTTTGGTTCAACAAGCGTCTTTCTTCTTGAGAATCATACTACAACCATTCTTGAGAAGCTGGAAGTTGAGTCGTCACAATGAGATTCTTCACACTCGGGCTCCTGCTCCTCGTTTCTGTTGTATCGGCAGCTCCGTCCTCCGCCACAGCAGCCTCATCCTGCTACTGTAGTTTCGGGTGCTTTCCCTCCTCATATTGTCCTAGTGGAATTGCAGGTACTTTTGGCTGTACTACCCTCTGGGGTACATGCTGTGCTCCTCCGAGTCGATGCTGAAAAGGGGTACAGCAACTGCATGTATGTAGTCTCGTGGCGATGCTATTAGCGGAAGATTCAACTTAATTTAGGAGCAGGGTTTCCGGACACTGAGCACGAACTGATTCACCGGCTGGCTGGGCAGAAAGAGAGCGATAGGGTGCTGTGAGCCGATCGTCATGAACTGAGGCTGGGTGTCAGTAATCGAACATAGTCCTTACGATGCTCAGAGGATAATCATGTATACTAAGAAATGCTTCGGGAATGCGCATGGTGATCGTATGTATGACGCGCTGATCAACTACATATCTGCTACCAATCAAATTGCATGGTGGGTTTGTAGCTTACGAAGCACCGAAAATGTGTATCTGCAATCTGCCTTTCCTACGCATATTTCCAGAAGCAGAACCAGTTCCCTAATCCACGTGGTTCGTGTTCACGCATTCACTCGGTGGAGTCAATGGTGAACCAATCAGAGAGCTTGGAAGCTCAGCCTCTTTTTCGGCCAAAAGTCCGAGATACTTGGACGTGATTTGATAGACCAGGAAATGCTTGCTGCCGGTGTCGCATGTGCAAATCGGACTCGGCGTGCAGACTCGTCCGGAAATAATGCACTTGTAGGAATTTGTATTAGACGGGGCGGTGTCAGCACAGGACTGAGCATGACGGTAGGAAAGCAACAAGAGCGAGTACTTCAACGACCACACGGAGGGCAACGGATGTATCGACGCGTATACGTTCGCGACAATCACTTAAGCAGCTGACCGTATGAGCTGAGGCAGTGCAGTGATAATACGCCCGCGCCGAGTTTCAAAGCGTGTGGAGGGCGCTTCGGACTTGTTAGCGCACCCTTGCAAGCTTCGTCGAGGCACGATCCGGCATCTCCAGCAGCCGTGACATCTGTCATGCTTCATGTATCTACCGGCGCTTCCGCTGTCTGCCACGGCAACAAACATGGTGCACGCCCTTATCTCCTCGAACACGCCTGTGCCAGCACGATCAAATTGATCTGCACTTGCTGTCGCTCTGGGCGCGGCTGAACCAAGCTACCAAGCCACACCCCGCGTTATTGCGAAATCGATAAGAACAAAGCGCCGCCACGCCTGCGCGCTCGACGTGCGCCGCTGCGATGCTGATGTCCCGCCTCCAGTGCCTGCCCGGCACCCTCGTGCTCGCCCTGGCTGCCGTCGCATCCGCCACCATCACGCCGTCCAACACATCAACCGTCAACTCGCGCTACTTCCAGGGCACGCTCCCTCTGCAGGGCCCCGGCGATGGCCAGCAGATTGCCGAGCTGGTGCCGATGACGCGTGAGGGCGCCCAGCGGTCCATCGAGGGTAATCTGTACCGCGTAAATGACACGACCGTCGACGCCATCTCAGACGGCGAGATCGCCTACATCAGCTGCAACCCTGCCGACTATCCTGGCTTCATCGACGCCCAGGGCCTCTTTGACAGAGCCTACGGCAAAGGCAACGCCAACATCTCCGGCATCATTCTGTACAGCACCGCGACCGACTTCTGCGTCTACGAGGACGGTGGCAGCATGTCCGGCTTCCCCGTGCTGTCCATGACGAACAAGACCGACTCGGCCACGGTCCTGGATCAGATCGACGACCTGGCCGTGCACATGAAGTACTTCGTCCAGGTGCAAGGTCGCGGCGGCAGCATCGCCGGCAGCGCGGGCGGCACGCAGCAAAACCCATTGGGTCCATCTCCCTCGACGGCCGTGGCCATGATCATCCTCTACAGCATTACCGGCATCATCACCGCGCTGTTCCTGGTCATCATCCTGACCGGTGCCATACGTGCGCACCGCAACCCCGAGCGCTACGGGCCAAGGAATATTGTGGGGCGGCCGCGCCAGAGCAGGGCAAAGGGCCTGGGGAGAGCCATTCTGGAGACCATACCCATTATCAAATTCGGCGAAAAGGAGCCGGCAAAGTCTACTGATGTTGAGTTGGCATCGACCGAGACTAGGCAAATGGATCATGTGGACAGCACCACCGCAACGACGGCCGCGCAGCAGAAGGGCACGACGGCGACCACGACCGAAACGCCAGCGGTCGACGCTGCAGCGCCTCCCTCCATCACAGTGCAGGACGCCTCTGCCTCCCGCGAGCTTCCCGAGGGCATCGCCGCCGCCATCACGCCTTCCTCGGCTGCCGTCGCCCGCGCGAACGACACACCCACCGACGGACATCTCGGCTGCAGCATCTGCACCGACGACTTCGAGAACGGCCAGGACATCCGCGTGCTCCCGTGCGACCACAAGTTCCACCCGGAGTGCGTCGACCCCTGGCTGCTGAACGTGTCCGGCACGTGTCCGCTGTGCCGCGTCGACCTGCGCCCGACCAAAACCAACGAGTCGAGCGCCACGCACGGCGACGAGCTCGCGCCGCCCCTGAATCCCGAACCCAACGTTGCACCCGACGCTGCAAGCCACCGCCGCACCGGCCTCCGCGATATCCTCTTCTTCCGCTCGCACCCGGATGCGCCCGCCGAGGACCGCATTAGTGCGCTGCGCCGCCTGCGCGAGCAGCGCCGCAACCAGAGTGGCGAGGTTGCCGAGATAGCGGCGAATGTGAGTGCCGAGGACGTGACGCGAGATCGCCGCAGCAGGAGGATCAGCACGCGGCTGGGCGATGTGTTCAGTGGGCGGGCACGCAGAGGCACGAGTCCGGCGCCACCGGGAGGAACCGGTGGCAGTGCCTCGTAGAGGAGATGTGATGACGTATGTACTGCACGATGTATGATTGATTTGCGCGGCGTTTGGGTGTATGAAATGTAAAGGGAGGTATGTGGTGGTGATCTGCTGTTTTTAGGAGGATGTTGTGTCTGGTATGTCAAAATTGGGGGCTTCTTCGTGTACTGGTGTTCAGGGCGCACAGAGTTTGCGAACGGGGCTTCTGCTGATACGCTCAGTACTGTTGCATCGAAATCGAAGCGATTTGATCTGTTGCAGAATGCGGGCACTTCTATGATAACCTTGCGAGTCTTGCACAACGCATCACAAGGCCTACGGTTTCCAGGCCCAAATCCAGCACTACGACAACCAGCCAGCGAGCACGTCGTACCCTACCTCACTGGATGGATTAGTCAAAGGCACAATCACCAAAGTAACACAAGCAAGCCTCATCTCAGCTCCTGCAATGCAAGTCCAGGGATACCTGCTGCACAGTGACGTCCACATCAGCCTCACCACTCACCACACCAACCCCCCACAGCACCCAACCGACACCCATCCACCCAGTCCTCTATCCCACTTACCCTCCAACCTACCCCGCACCGCCACCGCACAATGCGATCCACCTACCTCACCACGCTCCTCGCCCTCTGGGCCCCCGCCGCCCACTCCACCCGCCTCAACATCACCGCCATCGCCGCGGCCCACAACGCCTCGCGCCTGGAGTGCTGGCAGCTAGCCACGACCGCCGTCCCCGGCCGCGGCGCCCTCAACTACGCCCTCGGCAACCTCGAAGACGCCTTCCTCGGCGTGATCCCGCCCAACACCACAAGCGGCACCATCAGCAACGCAGCGCGCGTGCAGTGCGTCGCCCCCCCTTGCTCCCGCCCCCCTAACACGCCCAGGTTCTCCGTCTTCCTCGCCGGCCTGGCCCACATCCAAACCCCGCACTCCGGGCTGCCCGCCCACCTGAACGAGGTCTTCATCGCCGGCGGTAAGCGCGGCCTGCTGATCGCCGCCGATACGAAGGACGTCGCTGCGCAGGGCCATGTAACGGTTTTTCCGGGGCTGGAGCGCACCGTCATCGCGCAGTTTCCTGTTCAAGGGGGGGTGGCGCCGGAGCACGCGGTGCTGCATGTGGGGCCGTGTGCGGGGGAGGATTTGGAGAGACTGTGAGGTGCTGGGTTGGAGTGGTTGGGATGCGTGTAGCGGGGTGTGCGTAGCCGTGGTGTTGCTTGCTGGAGGCGAGGTTCGGTGTTGTCGCTGGAGGATGAGGCGGGTTTGTAAGACCTCCTGTGTCAAGTGGCTGGTTGGAGTCTGGTGCAGTGACAGCGGGAGACAAGCTCGAGATGGAGGTAGTGTTGTGAATGGTCAGTAGTATTTGGACGGTTGTCCGTCGTCTCTCCAGTGCGAGAAGTAACTTACAACACGTACTCTGTCCAGGCTAGTACGTCCGGCTACAGTTCCCGGAACGCAACCTTCGTCTCCGTACTGCTCTCGTCACCGTGTGAGTAGTGGGTGGGTCTGGCACGTAAAGTGGCCCTGACGACTGCCAGATTGGAAAGTGGATGGCGTAGATTGGAACATGGGCAGAGTTGAAGCCAAAGCCTTGCCTCATTCGTAATACTACCTTTCAGTCACCCTTCGGTGATCTGCTGCCAGAGCGGTTACCAGCTCCCGATGGCGTCAAAGGGCATGTCGACCGAGCAAAAGGCTATATCATACAGTGTTCAGTTAGATCGCGGTACAACTTTCGTAGGCCTTGGTTTTTGAAAGCTTCGTGGTCGGGCACGTATGTGGCGTGACTCCGCGTGGGACATGGCAGTGATGATATAGAATGGCGCAAGGGCGACGGAGTCAGAACCATTGGCGAGAGCTCGATGGACGCTGGGCAGATTGACACCGAGATCCCTCCTTGCGATCCAGCTTGGGCCTCAGCTCAGCCCAGGCGGCCTCGTACAAGATTGGCGAACGCGTCCTCGGTGAGATTCCTGGACGCCGAACGGAAAGTCATGTTCAAGAGATAGACTGAAGCTAACGATTTCGCACAAGTTATTGCGCAAGGACCGGTACAGATCCGGGAGCCGTGTGGGGCTAGCCGTGAACATCTTCTTACTCGTGATGTGGTTGTTGCCTTGAATTATATAATCGTTGGCGATTTGTGCAGACCCCTACATCTATAGAACAGATTACATGATGTAGGTACGTACCATGGTCGCAAGTAGCAGATCATCCTATCATTAGTCAATTCCCACGCTGTTGCCCTGCAGGACGTCTAACCAGACTCCTATAGCCAGTTAGAAGCCGTTACTACCTATAGGTACATCTCTGTTCCATGGTTGTGGGGGTCTGCATATTTTTACAAGCACCGATATCAAGGCCTCCGGTGTTGTATCACGCTAAGCCAGACTTGTCCGAAATAGATGAGGCTCCACTTCCTACCTAAGCCAAACACACCGACACCAATGTTACCAATACGACCTGCCCCAACAGTAGCTCTGACAGTGTGATCAGAAAATCGTCGAGTATCGTCAGGCTGCCTGGTGACAGCATGTTTATTATGACTGTTTGAGCCCCTTTAAACCCAACAGCACAGAGCGTTGGGAGGGACGCCAGAGTCGAACCGCAATGGAGATAGGCACAAAGTGTAGAGAGCCTAAGATACACTATGCCCGGACATCAGCCGAAGCGGCCGACCAAACCTCACCGGTAAACTCGTATTCGGATGCTCGATTTTGTAATCAACGGCGTGTCACTCGTGTTAGATCGTTCATCAAACAGCACTTGCGATTGCTCTAGATCCCGAATCGATAATTGTATAATGCTTGCTGAAATGTGCGGACCCCCCCTAGGATTGGTACGCTATGCTGTGGCCTGCTTCTGATTGGTTGTTAGCAGAGGCCGGCCAATCAGGAGCGGTACTCAACGTAGTCTACCAGATTAAGGGGGGTCCGTACAGTTTTACAAGCACCAATACTTAGCCAAGGGGAGAGCGCTTAAGCCACATCTGATAACCGCTCAGCCGAGGTATTGGTACCCTGAGCTACCCAGGCTACCGCACATTCAAATCATTGATTTCAAGAACGTGTAGTGCGTCGCTAATCGCGTCAACGAACGAGATCACGAGACGCATAGTGGCCGTGAACATTGCGGCTGATATGGGAATAGGCTTCGGGCCGAGCTTTGTGTGTGTGGACCCGCACGGGAAGTACGCCATCTCGATAGATTGTTGAACGTGCATCGCACGTACGCTGGTCAATGGTTTCCCCCTACCATGGGGTACGGTAGGGGTAGGGTAGGATCCGCACGGACCTGGGGTTGGGGTCGGGTAGGGGTTGTGTACGTCATGTGACGTACCCAACCCCTACCCAGCCCCTGCCCATCTCCCACCGTATTTAGATCGCACTGGAGCCCCCTGTAACTACATCCTGCAGAACCTTATCATCTATTAGGCGATCCGTACATGGGTCGGGGAATTGGCTGTGTCGCCGCGGTTAGCGAATCTAGGCTCTGGGCTGCGTAAGCCTTATGGAAAACGGGCAGGTCGTGCGGGGAGGGTCTGATATTCTCCAATTTCTCTTGGGTAACTATACTGTTGTTTTACTTCATGTAGGTGCAAACTCTAAGCTGGAGAGCCGGCGAGCCTGCTTTGATACGAACAATACAAGTTCTACAGCCTGTCGCCAATAACTGAACCCTGTGAACAGGAGTGACTGCGAGAAAAGTGGGATGGGCGCCCCTGGAATGAGGCCGCGAAGGACCGAAGTGGCGTTTTGGAGCTGGGTCTTGCCTCTCTGCTATATCATACGCAACAAATATCCCGGGCAAGCTATTCACAGTCTCTCCTCTCGGAATTTGCGCGATACATGCATACGCCATGTTCGCCGGCCTTTCAGAAACAACGCTTCGAGGAACCACGATCGGGCTACTGGTACTGACAACCCTTATTTTTGGAACTCGAGCGACTCTACGCGTCAAACATCCAACAAGCGTCCGCTGGCATGACGGGTGGCTACTCGTTGGATATCTATTTTTTCTGGCTCTATCCTTAGGAACCATAATAAAGACTGGTGTCTTGGTCCGCGTCGTAGCGGTTCAAGAGGGGCGCATGGAACGGTATCCAGCTTTGGCATATGATGTTTTCGATGCCAAGAGGGTCTTCTTTTTCGCCGGTCCTGGCCTTTGGTTCGCATTATGGAGTATCAAGTTCTCGCTCCTTGCCTTTTACAAGAAGATTATGGTCAATGTGTCGCTGTATACTAGGCTATGGTGGGTAGTGCTAGTGTACTGTATACTGGTCAGTATTGACATTGTCATTGAAATAAATGCAATAGCTGACTTGGGCCTTCATCTGTAAGACTCTGATCTTGACGCTCGTGTTGCACATCACGACTTGCCCCACACCCAGATCCTGGTTCGTACAAAATGCTTGCCAAGATTCGCCGACATTCGTACGAAGAACCGGAATCAGCTTCTGGCAGTCATTTGCGGCAGACTTGACTTCAGACCTTATGAGTATGTCCATTCAGGTCCTTCAAGCTTCTTTTTAGCTAATTTTGGTGGGCAGTCATGCTACTTCCCATTGGATTGATTCGAAACCTTCAGTTGCCGTTGGCCCAAAAGGTGAGCATCGTTGCTCTTTTCAGCCTTGGAGGGGTGTGTATGCTCGCATCAATTCTGAGATCAACTATCGTTCAGAAAACCAGTGGTTCGAATCTTGCCCAGCCGACATTTACATGGCTAGCTCTGTGGAGTGTCATCGAGGCCTCTGTCGCGGTCATTGTGGGCTGCGGCCCCGGTTTCTACCGCAAAGCTACTTCGGTTAGTAAGAGTCGTGAGACACCATACTACAATATGGAAGGCTACAGCAAGAGCTCCAAAGGCCAGAATTCGGAGGGAACTAGAGGTAGATCGGGGCTCATCTGCCCAATAGATTCAAAAGATGGCGGAACTGTTGGCAACGCTAGTAGTCAAGAGGAGCTTGTGGGTATCAGAGCGAGTAAGGGGCTCGCTGTATCCTGCGCCGACAACGTGTGAGATGGGCAAGCTTCCTCTTGCGGCAAGGCAATAGCGACGTCGACCGGTTCTGAGATATATAGCATCTCCAGGCCGGATAATTCATGAACACTTCAACTGAATTCTTTGAAAGGCGACAGCAGCACAATGATTGTTCGCGCCATTGATCTGCTGACCGGTGATCGAGTTTGCCCACGATACCTGTGGTAGGTCTTCTTAGCATAGGGTTCGAGATGAAATCCTGACCAACATGCGTCTACTAAATACCTCGAAAATCTCTCTGGGCTTAACTGGCGACTTTGAAGGCTCTATCGTCATGCGCCTAGAGCACCGCTGTGGCACTCAGGGCGGAACCTTGGAAGGTTGATTGATATCAACTACCAGCTTGCGACCCGTGCTGGCCATCGAACCTGTTCTGCAATTATCAAGTCGCACGATGTACGACCTCAAAAAAAATAGTGTATGCGGCAGACAGCTCGAATGGTCGAAGTACGAAGTAACTCGAGAGAGACCCCTCACCACCTAATCCCAAATAGGCAAGCTCACCCAACTACAACTGCCACAACATAAGCAGCCCACGGCCTCCAGACGCAATACTACCAATAAAGCCTATCCGCCCTCAACCGCCCAGTACGAAAGTCCTCGCCCTCTTCGACGCTTTTCAGGACCACGTACCCTACCTCACTATCTGGGTTGCCATCGGCGATTTGAACCTTCATGTTCTTCAGCAGACGACTCCGTTTGGCTCCATCCAGCGCTGTGCCGCCACCCGGAGTGTTCGTGTATGGATGCTCGCGGGCCAGTGAAGACGCGTAGTAGAACAGATCAGGGGCAACCGTGAAGACGGATACTGCCACGTTCCCTACTGCGAGCAGAAGCAGTATAGTCGCGATGAGGATCAGACAGGCAATCCAGCCAACATTCGCCTTGTATAGCATGACCTCCTGTGTGAAAACAGCCTCTGTTACGTTCACGAAACTCATCGGATCGTTTGCAGAGCCGTTCCAGGGGTATACTGGGAGGTCAAACGGGTCTCGTGTCACCTGAAAGCCCCAGAGACTCGCTTGCCAGTACGTGTTGAGGACGGTGGTGAGGCGGTCGGATATCGTCTTGTCCGGGATATCTCTTATGTCTCTTGTGGAGCCCGTTTGGGTGTCTCGGAGAGATACATTTGCGCCGCTGATAAACACATCGTAGGGGTTATCGCCAACTGCGGATGGAAAGTAGCGTAGAAACGTGCGGAGACTGCGGCTGTCCTTTCCTAAGCAAGCCAATATCCCCTCCCGCCCTGTGTGGCATTCGCTATCGGGAGCGCTTGGAGTGCTGCGGACTTGTGTGACCTCGCAGTCGCGTGATTGACATTCAATGCGCGCGTCTACTGTTACAATTTGTGGCGTGCATGAATGAATCTGAAGTCTAACCTTAGGAATGTTGACAGGAAAATAAGTGTAGTTGAGCCGTCTCAGTTTAGCGGGAGCTGAATTTTCATAGTTGCCGTCCTCGTCTTCGATCCCTTGGTACGATGCACCATACCAAAATTTGACGGGTTGTTGTTTGGGAACAGCGCTCCCTTGCTTAGAACGGGCGCCTTCTGTCGAATTCCACGCCGCTTTGAGGAAGAATGGAAACTTTGTATAGCGGCTGTACATTGCATCGATATATCCTTCCCAGAGCTTTTCATCAGAATATTGCTTGAGTTTTTGCGAGGAAACATTTTCCGGTTTCAAGGATGGCGGGATATATGGGTACCATGAGATGTTCGGGTCCTGCAGATATTCCGCGACCGCCGCTAATTTGCCGCTGTAAAGCTTTTCACAGTCAAGAATCATGTAGTTGCTCTTGACCTGAAATGTAGCTAGTTTGTCGGGGGCGAGTCCCTGCACGTTAATACCAGTCCATGAAGAATAGGCTCTGTTTGTGGTGTTTACAGGTATCCATTCACTCTCGGTGTCAACCTTATTCATGGCATTGTGCTATATCGAATCGATTCTCGGGATCTTCGGGTGGCCCCATAAGTCAGAAGGCCTGCTCTTAACATCTTCCGAAACGGCAAGACTGGTTCCAAGTACTGTTGGTATGAGTGAAGACCACTTCCATGACTCGTCAAGAGTCGTGGAGGCATCTTCAACAGAGTGATCCATCGTGGCAGCCGGATCAGAGTAATAAACGATACCTGTGTCTGATATCGTTCTGTTAGATTCAGCTAGCAGACGCAGTGAGCTCTGTCCTCCTAGAGGTGAAAGGGCCCAGAGCAAAAGAAGCGCTATAGTGATCAGGTTGACAGATCACAAAGTAACGACAGTCCCCACAGCAGACACAACGCTTTGGCTGCCTAGTAATTTCTCAAGCACCTGTCTGTATATCAGTTCTGTTCGTCGGGAGAGACTCAAGAAGTCATACTGTAATTGTGGTTCCTCTCTCGGCAAGGTAGATTGCCACGCTTCTCAAACAACGACTACCAATGGCAGCGAATGCTAGAGGAAAGATCGTAGGGCCAACACTCATGGCGCGCTCTACAGTCAGGCCGGTCTTCGAAAGTGGCTCGCCATCAAGTCGCCAAGCAGTGATTGCTAGGACTGTCTACTGTCAATCCTTAACTTGTGTTCAAAGGCGAAGCATACCTAGGAATGCAATAGGGAGAAGGATCAACAGCGAGTCTCCAATGAGAAGATGGACTGAACACCGATCAAGCCGACGAGGGCCCTGCGGCCAATCAGCGATGGCTGAAGCATCGACTCTGCTTTCTCTCTTGTCGCTCGATCGTTTACATGACCTGCATACTCGATCGTCCGATTGTTTGTTCACTGATACATTGCTAGAGGTCTGCTCAGTGGCCGTCAGACTTCCTTCGATGGTGTACCGGTAAAGCTGGTTCCTGCTCGTTTCGTCGCTGCCGTCATCGTCATGCCCCACGGCAGTGTACTCGCTTGACCCTTCAATTGGACGACTGTCCGAAAAGGCAGGCATGACAGTTTTGATTGTGAGATGAGGCAATGTGTTGGTGAAGAAATGCAGGCTCGAGATGCGAAGCGGTCTTGTTATGTACCTCGTATGACGTTCATTAGGCCCACAGTGCCACAGAATGGGGCGACTGTGCTGACAGGTGCGCATAAACAGAAACGCAGGATGCAGACGGTGCGCTACCATTCGATGCAAAGCGTAATCATTGGCTGACAGTCGCCACACTGCGGCCATATAGAATGCTGTGCGCTGCCAAGACAGCATCCTGCAATCGCACAGCTTATGGTGCAACATACCAGCGTAAGCAAAGGTGTGAAGACGTGAAGGGCGCAAGCCGAGTCTACGAGGCAACCACCGTTCGCAACAAAGTCGTCTATCTTGAAGTATAAGCATCCGCAATGTGCAACTATCGGCGACTGCAGGCGCGACAGGCCAGGAGCGTGTAACAAACAAGCACTCAGCGCCGCACACCGAGAAAAGCTTGGAGAGGTGGAGTGGATGCGCCCCAAATGTGTATTCCAATCTGCCTACCAACGCCATGCACCGCAAACGCCAGAATATGCCCATTCGCTGCTTCCAAAACATCAAAAAAGCGCCAGTACATATAGCAGTAGTGTCATGTGTGCGTGTCATTACATCTCCATCCTCTCGGTAGCAGTCTCCATGTTCTTCGTTCCTTTCGTCGGCTCCTTTGTCGTCTCTTTCTTGGTTTTCGTCTTGTCGTAGCAAATAAGCCCAAACCATCCCTCATCCGTACACGTCGTCGCTGACGCCGTCGGCGCAGGCACCGAAGACTTATGTGCGCTATGCGAGTGGCCCGGCGGATCGTCGCCATCGAGACAGCCGCCGAACCAGCCGGGGTACTTGCAGGATGTCGCTGCGGAGGAGGTGGGGGTGTGGGAGGTAGTGGTGATGGAGGGGGCGGGGGCGGGGGTAGTTATTTTGCTTGTGATGGTGGATGTTTCTTCGGAGGGGTCTTTGTCCTTGCAACCGAACCAGCCGGGGGTTTTGCAGGTCGAGGTTGAGGATATTGACGTTGTGGTGGTCGTTGTGGCGCTGGGGGTGGTGGATTCGTCGAGGCAGCCCCACCAGCCGGGGGTCTTGCAGGTCTCGGTGCGTGTGCGAGTGCTGCGGGTGAGAGTTGAGGTTGATGTTGGCTTCGACTTGGAGGAGGTGGTTGTTTCGGTGCCGTTGCTCTCGAAGTAGTCCCAAGCGAAGCAGTCGGTGCAGTTGACGTACGGTTCGCACTTGGCTGGCTGGTCGTACTTCATGATCACGTCGCGAATAACCTCGGCGATCTTGTGAGTTCCGATACCAACGCGCCAACCGAAGTCCTTTACGGTATCGTACGTGCATTTTTTGCCGGTATGGCATAAACTTTGCATCGCATAACCGCCAATCGTACACACGCTTGTCGCTGTGTTACACTGTCCCATGAAAATAGGATCTGCGGTGTGGCCAAAATGAAAGCCACCCGTCATTTTGCGTTTCTGCATCGAGCCAATTTCATGGCCGGGGGGCGTTGGCAAGCCAAGTCGAGCGGCGGGCAGAGCTTCAGGGACGGCTTCGAAGGTGAGAGCCGGGTGGCCGTACGTCAGAGAAAGGAAGGAAGAAACGGCGCCGCCAAGCGAGTGCCCCGCAAACCACACCTCGGCGTGCGGATACAGAGCTGTGACGTTGTGGTAGAGGTCCTGCGCTGCAGAGTAGTAGCGATTCTTCTCCCTCAGAGCAGTAACAAGGCATGTCGAGTTGCATGTGTAAGCAGTGGTCTGACAATCGCAGACTTGGCGCCAGAGGAATTGGCCACCCTGCCCGCAGCAGCAACTGAAATACAGATTGTCGTTGATCTTGTCGTTGGTGGTGGTCTCTGAGCCGTCGAACATGGCGGGCGACGTCCCCTTCAAACCAATGACAACGGTCGCGTTCTCCGTGTCGGCGAAGATGTGGCCTCGTAAGCCATCTGATTCCCAGCCAAAATCTTCAGTGTAGTTGAAGCCGCCCTTCACATCTTCCCAGTCTCCCGTACCAGGCTCCAGAATGTATGCATCTGATGCCATGCGGGCGAAGGTGAGCACGGTCCCTTTGTCGGTGACATTTGGCCCAGGCAGCTCGTCCACAGTCCAGTCCTCGGCAGCCAGCTGGACTGCCTTGCCCGTCATACGTCCATAGTCCAAGATGCCGTCGATGGTGTCCCTGTCCCTGTGCACCATCCTCTCGATGCTCATAATCTCCGACTTGGCGCGCAAGGCAGGCACCGGTTCCCGATTGGCCGAGCCCTCGTCTTCCAGCATGTAGACTGCAGCCTTCTCCGGGACGTCGAGCCGACGATGCAGCTCGGGATACTTGTAGGTGCCATGGTGGTAAATGTGGCGAAGCGTGAAGTCCCTCTCGGTGTTGCGCAGATGCGGCGATGTCGGTGGCAGCGGCAGCAGAGGGAGCTCCGCGGCACTCACCGCGAGGAAGGACAGCAGCAGCGAGGCCGTGACACGTGACGCAGAAGTGCAGAGAGGGCGTCGTCGCATGGTGTGAATAGGCCAGGCTTCTGAGGGAAGCTGGAGAGGTTGTGGTGTTCAAGGCGGCGGTGGCACATGCACATGGTCGCGTCAATGACGCCAACTGCACCGACCCCAGCAACCAGTGGCGCCGGGATGGCACGGACCCAGCGATGGATGCAGCCGCGGCTGCGCCTTGCTGAAGGCAGCCTAGCAGCAGATAGCAGGCCCATGTCTTCCATCTCCGCATCTGATACCGCAATGCACGAGCACAGACTCTTTGCTCATTTCTGGTGCGGACAGGCCAATTCACTCGCTGACCCTGAAGCGCCGGGCCGTGACTGAGTGCCGAGCTGCTTCAACCTCAGGTGACCCTCCAGCTGTCCGTCCCCGTCATACGTACCGCCTAGCCAACCGCGCCTCCGCATGACGTTGCGAAGTGGTGCAGGGCTCGAGCTTGACATTTGGTTTCAGCAGCCAACTCCGATGCTGGCACACGACACGCTTTGTAGCCTGACCACTCCTCGTATATAGCCACCATGTCTGGCCGCCCCCGGAATTTGCATCCGTCCCGGTCTTTCACGCGCCTCGACGCTGCCCCGACAAGCCCGCTGTCCCGCAATCGAGCAAGCACCTTGCAAGGTCCTCATGTGACCGACATGCTCGACCCACTCAAGACCAGCATGGTACCAGAGGAAGACGAGAACGTGGATGGCGATGTCTTTGCAAAGAAGGAGGAGGAGGAGGAGCAGCAGATGCCGGCCCAAACAGCTCCAGACGTCTTCGAGGAGCTGCCCATCGAGATACGGAGCTTGACGGAGAGGTATGGAATCCACGACTCTTATTCAGGCCACCAATACTGACCTCTCCAGATTCCTCGAGTCCCTCTCTGCCAAAGTCCACCCAACCCCCCCTACTGCCGACAGTCTTTCAGACCTGTTCCAAGACTTCTACACACGTGCCTCATCCAAGATCAACACACACATAGCAACACTCTCAGCTCGTTTGACGAGTGAGACCTTCATAGCGCAATCGAACAAGGGCTCGGCACCATCAAGCAGAGCAGGCTCGATTAGAAAAGGAAGCGACCCCGCTGGCGAACAGCAGATGCTCAGTGTATCTGAGATGTCCGACAGGAAGAAGGCCAGAAAGTCTCTCGAAACCAAGAGGGTGTTGCTGGAAGAAGCTGTCGAGAGAGCCGTCTGTGAGAAGGTCTACGACAGGATTTGGCGACACAGGAGTACGGATGACGAAGAACGGGACCACAAGCTACGGTCACGAACAGCAGCGCTCTCACTTGTTGGCATTGGCCTAAAGGAATTACTGATGACTGGTGAGGAGATGACCGAGGAGGAACGTAACAAGGCTAAAGAGAAGGAGCCTGAGATTCGGGAGTTTCTATCTGCTGCTCGACAAGACATCATGAAGATGAACCACGAGAAGCACCCACTTGGCAAAATGCTGCACCTGACAGCAGCGCACAAATCCATCGTAGACGCGCTATCGAAGATCTTTCCAGCGACCTCATCAGCAGACGAGATTTTGCCCACTCTCATCTACGCTCTCATCACCCTCCCACCCGTATACCTCAATGTGATCAGTGACCTCAACTTCATACAGAGGTTCCGTGGCGCAAGCAGGATCGATGGAGAGACAGCCTACTGTCTGGTCAATCTGGAGGCAGCAGTGTCCTTCTTGGAAACAGTAGATCTTTCGTCGCTCCGCGCCGAGGAGGGAACGGGGCTGGAAAGAACTAGCTCGCGACCTTCAACACCGAAGATCGAAGTCACTCCCATGCTTCTAGGGCTGTCTGATGCACCAGATCTCGTACAGACGCCAGCAACGCCAACTGCTAGAACGACCTTTAAGGAGCCCTCGAGCCCGACAACGACAAAGATCCAGCGCCGACTTAGTAATCTGGTGCAGGCCCAGACGAATCGGATCGAGTCAGCCTCAGACGCTGTCCGTGAATCTATCCTCGACTCTGCTGATCAGGCACTAGGCAGGATTAACAATACTCTCGACACCAGCTTCAAGTTCTTCTTTGGCGGACTGCGAGAACGAGACCCTGCAGCAGAGCAACCCGTGCTGCCAAAAACCCTAGAAGAAGTACGGGAGCTTGTCAGCTCACCAACCCGAGGGTTGCATATCGACGACGACAACCTCAGCGTCAGTGCAGCAAGTGAAGATGACCGCCACGAGGTACTGCCCAAACAAGACCTCAACACAAGGATGAGCGATCTATTCGCTGGCAAAAGACAAGTGCGAGACCGCAGTGTTGACTCCGCACGCTCAGGGGGCAGCAATAGCGCACGCCGAGTGGCGTTCGCTTCAAAGGCCATCGAGGAGAAGACGCCATCGCCGGCAGCAACGAAGCCCGATGCAGCACCTACCACACCTTCAGCGGTGGACTCTCTTCGCAGCCTGGGCAATAGCTTTAATCCTCTGAATACCTTCAGGAGTGTCAGCGTCCTCCCGCGATTTGGGCGCGCTGCCAGCACCGTTTCTACGCCAACACTACCCTCGCCTGCACCTGGGCAAAGCAAGACACCTCCAGTGCCTACCCCTGAGCCACCGACCCGCACGACGACGACTGAAGTTGTGCCTGTTGATGAGAGAGGCGCCAAGGCAATCGCTGCCTTGGAGCAAATGAAGAAGACTGCGCCCCCTTTGAAGAAGTTCTTAGATGCAAAGGATGCCCAAGACCTGAAGTTGAAAGAAGTTGATGAGCTGTTGAAGGAATACCAGCGACTTGCTGCGGCGATGCGGGGTGCGATTCACCAATTGTAGATTCAAGCGTAGCATTCACGGCACATACAGGCGACGGAAGCATGGTTAGATGGAGGCGTAGGAGGTTTTGTGTATTGATACATTTTCAAGTCATATCGACAACTACATGTCAATTACTAGAATGCGCACTGCCAGTGTCGGCATGGTAAATGCTGAAACGCGCTTTCCCAAAGCGGCTAAACCCAAACAAACACCTGAGCAACAACATGATCCACACGCCTCCACCTCGACACCGACCATACAGGATTGACGCGAATTCCACTCCACGCAACATGGCGCAACCCATGTCCACGCTCTCTCCGGAGAAGATGAACGCCAATTCGAACGCCATGCATCACGACGACGAAATCGATATTTACGAGGAGGGGCTTTCAAGCCCGTTCCTGGAGAACGTTGAGCCTGACGACCAAGAAAATATTGCGCCGAGCGTCGCACCCACACCTTCCAAGCAGCAATCGATCGACTTCAAGAATGAGAACGTGCAGCAGTCGGCTTTCAAGGTCGACTCGGGCAAGGTCGACTCGGGCAGAAAAGCTGCGTTGAAGCAGCGCAGCAGCCCGTTCAAGTCGTCGCCGGTAAAGAACCTGCTAGGAGATTTTGAGGCTGCTGCAGCGTCCAGACCGAATAGGAGCCGCGCGAGCACATTGAACAGCTCTCCAATCAGGCAACACATAATTGAGGATTTTGGAGTCACTTCACCAACGACGCCTGGCCTGAGCCGTGCGAGTACTTTGAGGGGTTCTCCAGCTAAATCGCCGATGAAGTCAAGTCTCTTCGAGGAACGCCCCGGATCTTCTATGAGTAACCGTACTCGCAAGAGCCGCTCGCCATCAAAGTCATCAGTACTCTCGTCCGTCCCCTCGGATTTTGACATCGAGGCAACACCTCGCGCGCCCTCGCTCGGAGCTGCCATCAATTTGGCAGCGACACCCTCGAAGCGACCATCACCATCACAAACGCCCTCGCGCCACGGCGCTGAACTGCGTGACAACGAGGGTCTTACAGTTGCCGCAAACAGGTTTATGGAGGATACAGACCTCGACAGAAATCATAAGCGACGGAAGTCGTACGAGAATCAATACGAGGTGAACATGGAGGCCGACATCACAGACTTCAACCCAGATGCCACAACGCCAGACGTCGACGACACGCGCTTTAGTGACTTCTCTGAGATGCCAGGCCTCGACATGACCAAATTCGCGTCTTTCAAGAAGAGCCCAACGAAGAACAGTGACGTAGGTTAAGCAAGGATCTGAATCAACGTTTCATTGACGCGTCTACAGGCAACACCACGCGCACGCACCCAGATGACACCTTCCACAAGCCGCCGCTCGGAGCGCACGCCTTCGCCTACGCCTCGCCGGCCGTACAGAGACAACGATACCACAAACTTGCTACTTGACTTTACCGCTCAAATAGAGTCTCTCGGAGCATCGCGCAATGGCACACCTTCGCATGGTAACGGCAAGTCGACCGCAGAGCCGAATCTTCGCTCGTACTACCAAAGCAAGCGCTCTCCAGCCAAAGGCGGGTACACACCTAGCCAGAATCGCCCACTGTTGAATCTTCTCGACTTTGAACTGCCTCCCCCACCGACACCAAGATCGCTGCCGACGGTGACTATCCGCGAAATGGAGTCCCTCAAGTCGCAATTCCAGTCGCAAATCTCCTCGCTCTCTGCCAGCCTCTCAGGCAAGGAAGCTGAGGTTGAGTCGCTGTCAAGAGCAATCGGGGACGCCGAGCGTCGCGTGGGCGAGGCACATGAGGCTGTGCGGGATGAGCGATCAGCGCGTGATTATGCTGAGGCACAGATGGAAGACTGGAAGAAGAAGGGCGAGGAAGTTCAGACCATCCTTCAAGACGTACAATCCGAGCTTGCGCGCAACGATGAAGAGCGTGACCAGCTCCTCGCACGCTTATCGGACGCAGAGAGGCGCGCTGAAGATGCAGAGATTCGTTCCACAGAGCTCGAGACTAGACTCATTGACGCAGAGAGCAAGAATGTCGACATGACGACCTTCGTCAACAACGATGAGGACGAGAATAAAAAGATCTACTCAGAGATCGAATGCCAGTCGGCCATTGCCGAGAAGGTCAACGAGGTCGCTCGAGATCTTCACGCTGCATACAAGGCAAAGCACGAGAAGAAGATCAAGGCGCTCAAGGAGAACTACCAGAAGAAGGCCGACGAGCGCTGCAAGGAGCTCCGTCATCAAATCACCAAGCTCGAGCGACAAATTGGAGATGCAGAAGAGAAGCGAGATGATACTTTCAGCAGCTTCGACGAATTCGGCTCCAAGTCTAATGGTTCATGCGAGAAGTGCGGAAAGAACGCAGCGGCAGGGCCCGTTTCCAGCCCAGAAGATATGCACAATCTGGAAGCGCAGCGGTCCGAGATCGAGAGCCTCAAAGCCAAACTTGCAGGTCTGCAGTCCGAGCTGCACTCACTCCACAGGACACAACAGACGCTGCTCGAAGAGCTGGAAGCCGAGCGTGTCGAGAAGGGCGAGCTCGTTGCTGCCGCAGAGCAGATGCTTGTCCTCTGTGGCGAGAAGATGGAGTCCATGCAACAAGAGGACTTTCGCCGCAGTCAAGCAGCTCCCGCACAGCCTCCCCTCGAGCCACGGCCAACATCTCGGCCCACAAGGCAGCAGCCGGCGCCCGAGCAACAGGCAATGCGTAACACGGGTTTCCTTGCAGGCGGCAGCTCAGTTAGCTCCTCAGCCACTCGCCCTGGCTCCTCACTGTCTAGCAGCCAGTCCAGCAGTCAGTCTAGCAATCCAAAGTCCAAGCCTAGCGGTATGCGCGCACCCGGTGGGTTTGGCTTCAAGGCTGCCGGCGAGTCAGCTCTAAGTAGGAGCCAAAGCGGCGCCAGCAAGAGCAGGCTCTTGTCTAATATCGAGCGCATGGGCAGCACCAAGGGCCAAGAGTAGAACGTCTGGCCCGGTAGCTTGAAAAATCGCTTTGGGGGTGTTTGGGGGCTTCGGACGGTTTCTACGACGTCTACGGCGAGTGCGGATAGCACTCAGGTAAATGAATGATGGTCAATGTATATGGGTGTCTTGGTCTCTAAATGTCTGGGTGGTCGGTCTGGTTGGATTTAGTGACGACGGAACGACCGATGGTCGTACGTCCACTCTGGGTCTGAGCGTGTTGCATTACTTTCTCGTGTACAGTGTACAATGTACAATCAAATTCTTTCGTATCAGCTCGGTCCTACTCTGCAGGGGAAGTTGTGACGAGCACGGTGCGGCTTCAGCTCGGTGATGCTGTGAGATTCTCCGAAGACTGCATGTTTCTCCGCAGAGATTAGGTCCAGAATGATCATGGGACACCAATAGTCTGCGGCGTGTAAGGCGCAGCGAAAGCAGGCAGCATGGCTGTGAGCAATATATTAGGCTGCGTTGCACAGATGCCTCGGCGCGCCGTGAGACGAGTCGACCGTGTCCTGATGCTTCGTGCAGTCGTGGAATTTTGAGTCAACACTCTCAGGAATACTGGATGCGTCTGGAAGCAAAGGTTGTGTGCAGAAACACTATCATTGAACCTGCTCCGGTGGAATGCACTCGCTCGTGCAAGCGGAAAACGCACTGAAACCCAACCAGGCGGTGCGCGGAAGACGTCCTTCCGATGAGTCAGGTCACGTGCAACATGACGCAAATGCGCCGACACCCCTTCGTCTGGGGTGCCGCCGTCACTCGGCTTCGGTCTCTCACCCTACCAGCAATCTCTACGAGCCCACAAGAGGGCTACCAGGACAACACAAAGCGTGCTGAACACACGCTTGCATATCGCATTCATAGCAGAATTGTCTGCCCCGCGACCGCGTTCACCCCGCATCCGCGACGGTGACAAGGCAAACAGGCGAACAGGCGAGCCAGCAAACACATCAGAAAGAGCGTGGAATGGACCATTTTAGCACCAGAGTCATGGCTTATTCGTGGTACTCCAACCTCCCAAAGACCGAGAAGTTTGGCGATATCATTCTAGTCAGCGGTAACGGTCGCCACGGAGTCTGAACGCGCTGCGTGAGACGAGATCATTACTACGCAGACGTCTCGCAGCGAAACGCGCTGTGATACGTTGAGCTTGCACTCTGAGCTGCAGGCGCAGAAAGAAATCGAAACACCTCGTTCCCTCTCACCAACAAAGGACGCGCCAAGCACGCGACCTCGCCCAGGTGAAAGCTGAGCTTTCGCACAACGGCCCGGACCTTGTATCACCTTCTGATTTTGACACGCTCTGCGACAAAGAGCGCATCCTTTCGCGCCAACCCCGGTCCCAGACCGATCCACAGACCTTGCAACATGGCTTCCACCAGCTACCGCGTCCGAAGCGACGTGTCGGCAAACGCCATCTTTACTCCGCGCGAGGCGAAGCAATACCGACGATGGCAAAACTTGCACACCACATTGAGGCCGAACGAGCAAGGCCTCCTCCCCACCGCCGACGAGCACGAGGACTTCCAACAATGGCTCCGCAAGCAGGACTCGGGCTACTTTTCCGACCTGTTTGAAGACGTAGCCCAACACATCAAACCAGCCACCGCGGACGAGCCGCCCACAGCCGTCCTCTGTCGACACACGATGCACCCCGTCACAGCCGGCCAGCTGAGAAAGCGGTGTCCCGTCTGCACCATGGACATGTACATCAGCTACACCCGCGCGCTAGAGAAAGCGCTGCGCGACGCCGGCGGCCGCGCTCCACGCGCCGCCATGCAAGCCACCTCGCCCCAGCAAGAAGCCCTCTACGCCGCCTTTGTGACAGGCAAGCTCGAAACGCTGCACTGCCTCGCGGAGCTCGAGGCCCAGGCCGCCGCGGAAGCCGCCTGGCAGGCCGCGCACCCCGCGTGGACAAACGCCGACGTGCGCACCGCCAGGCAGGCGCTGGCGCTGTACTGGAGCGAAGCCTTTGCGGTGCGCGCCCCGACCCCTGCGCGGCCGAAAACAAAATCCGTGCGCTTCGCCCCGGACACGCACTTTGGGCCCGCCCGCCCCGCGCACTACTTCCACCGCAAGTCGCTGCGCTACTCGCCCGGCAAACACACCGCCGCGCCGCCCGCCCCCGACGCCGAAGACGCCGCCGACGTCTCCGAGGACTCGGAGGACTACCGCGCGCCCATGCTGCTCGAGCCCGGGCCCGCGGGCGCCGCGGCGCTCTCCTACGACGCGCTGCAGACGGTGGGCGTGCTGACGGACGCGCTGCGGTGGAGCGAGGCGGGGGTGCGCAAGGCGGAGGCGGCGGCGGCGGCGGCGGCGGCGCTGGGGGGGAGTTATGAGTCGCGGCTGGAGATGTCGGATGACGATGAGGACGAGGGGAGCGAGAGCGAGTGGGAGATGGAGGACGACGGGACGGATGGGAGTGAGTATCTCTACTTTGAGGCCGAGGAGGACTGCAGTTTCGTCGTATTTGGGGACTGAGGTCAGAGCAGGGCGCAGGGCGCCACGGCCACGAAGCACGTGGTAAGCGGCTGCTGCTCGATGGTGGGCGAAGAGAGCGGTGCACGCACGCGGACAGAAGACGCTGCGAAGGGAGCGCGGCGGTTGTTGGCAGCACACAGCTGTGCATGATAGTATACGCGTGCATTCGGATCAACCATGCATTAACGAAATCAACCAAGTATTCACTCCCGCATCCACTCCATGCACACGCACCCCGTGAGCCCCTCCCGCCGCAAACCCCCATTTCCCTCCCCCTACATAAGCACACAACAACTATTCTGCTTCTTGGCCTGCGTATAAAACATCTTACTCTGCGCACTCAGCCCATCGCTCTTGGCGACCAGCGTATCAATCTTCTCGCCGCGCTCCAAGACACTCTCAATCGTCTTATGCAGCACAATCTTGGTCTCGTCGAGCTCGCGCTGGATCTTCACGATGCTGTCGGCCTGCGCCGGGTCCTGGTACTGCGCGAGATGGGTCTTGAGGTCTGGGAACGGCAGCGGGGCGTCGCCCTTGCGGAGCGCGGCGTAGGCGGACGCGGGGTAGCGGGCGGCGAAGTCGTCGAGCGTCTTGGACAAGATGCGGTGCGCGACCAGCGTCGGGTACTCGGCGTCGGAGATCAGCAGCGCGCAGAGGCCCTCGCTGCGCGCGTACGCGTGGAACGTGTATTCTGCGCCCGTCAGCCGCCGCAACGCCCCCTGCGGAATACAACGCCGCAACACGCACCCTTCTCCTCCACATCCTGCCGCTGGCCCGCCCGTGTGCGCTGCGCGACCTCGCCCGCGAAGAACGTCAGCTGCGCGTGTTAGCAAGTGCGGCGGCGCGCGCGGGGGCCACGCACAAACTCGGCTACGCTGCCGCGCGTGAAGCGGCCGTACGACGAGAGGTCCGTTTCGTGGGTTAGTTGGACGGCGGGCTTGGCCTCGTTGTTGAAGATCTAGGGGGGGGGGGGGGTTAGCGGGGGGCGCGGAGGGCGGGGAGGGTGCGTACGCCCATGTATACGAGCTTCATGGTGGCGGGGGGGGGGGGGGGGGTTGTAAAGTTGGGGTGGTGAGGTGGAGCAAGGTGGGTGGTGGGTGTGAAGGCGGGTTGAGCCAGCTCAGGTGCCTACATGTCGTGGTCATGGGCAGGCGCGCTGGCTTGCGGCGGGCCGCCGTCGCGCTAGTGGGGAAGGTGGTGGGGCCCGTCTCGCTGCACCGTCATCGAGGGCGGCGACTCACGTCGACTCACGGGTGCGTGGATAGGATTAAATTAGTCGACGAGTGCAGACACCACAGTGCAAACACCACAGTGCAGACACCACAGTGCAGACACCACAGTGCAAACACATCTTCATCATAGTGCACATCCGCTCCATCACAGTGCAGACACCACCATGTCTTCGCTGGATGCCCAGGCGCAATGGCTCGAGCAGCTCGCCGCCATGCGCAAGGCCATTGCAGAGCTGAATCTGCCTGCGGATGCCGACAAGGCACCGGCGTATGGCGACGACTTCGACTTCACCGATGATGACTTCTCGGGCACCGCCAGCGGCGAAGACATCTGGGACGTCATCAGCGACGAGTACGAGGACGACTACAGCAGCGACCACCTCGAGCAACCCCAGCAAGGCTCGGCCAGCAGCGCTTATGACCACCGCTGGCTCACCAAAAAGTGCGAGGGCGTCGCCCAGAGAGGCTCGGGGCTCGATGCGGGCGCCCTGCGAGACCAGATCCTCGCTATTCTGAGCAGCGACAGCAACAACGAGGAGCTGCAGATGATGCTGGCCGACATCGTGGGCTACGAAGAGCTGGACCTGGTCGCCCATCTCATCTCCCACCGCAGAGACGTCACCCGCGCGCTGCTGGAGCCGAAGCCAGGCGAGGACAGCATCTCGGGGCGTCTCATGACGCGAGCAGAGCGCGAAGAAGCCCTGCGCAGACAGGACTACGACCACAAGAACGCTTCTCTCTCGGCGTCGGTTGACCGCACTGGCCCTCAGTACCCCCACGTCTACCAGACCTACTCCGCAGGCAACAAGCTCTCCGCCTATGGCAACAAGTACGCTCTCCCCACAAACCACAAGCATCACGACGACAACCTGTACGAAGAGTATGAGATCCCTGCCATGCCTGTCGGCACTATCGGCGTGGGCCGCAAGCTCGTCGAGATCAGCGAGCTGGACCATCTGTGCCAGCGCACCTTCCAAGGCTACAAGGCCCTCAACCGCATGCAGAGCCTGGTGTACCCCGTCGCCTACAAGACGAGCGAGAACATGCTGATCTGCGCGCCCACCGGTGCGGGTAAAACCGACGCCGCCATGCTGACCATTCTCAACATCATCGGGAAGAACATTGTGCCCAACCCGATAGAGGAGCCCGAGGCCACCGACTTCACCGTCATGATGGAAGACTTCAAGGTCATCTACGTGGCCCCCATGAAGGCCCTTGCTGCTGAAGTCACCGAGAAGCTGGGAAAGCGCCTGGCATGGCTGGGCATCAAGGCCCGCGAGCTGACGGGCGACATGCATCTCACCAAAGCCGAGATCCTCGACACGCAAATCATCGTCACCACGCCCGAGAAGTGGGATGTGGTGACGAGAAAGAGCACAGGAGACACCGAGCTTGTACAAAAAGTGAGACTTCTCATCATCGACGAAGTCCACATGCTGCACGACGAGCGCGGTGCCGTGCTGGAGAGTCTGGTGGCAAGGACCCAGCGGCAGGTCGAGAGCACGCAGTCTCTCATCCGCATCGTCGGCCTGTCTGCTACGCTCCCCAACTACGTCGATGTCGCCGACTTCCTCCGCGTGAACAAGATGGCTGGCCTGTTCTACTTCGACGCCTCCTTCCGCCCTGTCCCGCTCGAGCAGCACTTCATCGGCGCCAAGGGCAAGGCCGGCACCATGAAGTCGCGCGAGAACCTCGAGCGGGTGGCTTTTGAGAAGGTGAAGCAGATGCTCGAGAGGGGCCACCAGATCATGGTCTTTGTGCACTCTCGCAAGGACACTGTCAAGACGGCGCGCAGGCTCTTCGAGCAAGCCGTCGACGACCAGTGTGCGGATCTGTTCGACCCGACTGAACACGAAAAGTACGACGCCGCGGTCCGCGACATGAAGCACTCCAAAGGACGCGAGCTTCGCGAGCTCCTTGGCAAAGGCATGGGCACGCATCACGCTGGCATGCCTCGCTCGGACCGCAATCTCGTCGAGCGCCTCTTCTCCGAGGGCGTCATCAAGGTGCTCTGCTGTACCGCAACACTAGCCTGGGGAGTCAACTTGCCTGCTGCGGCTGTCCTGATCAAGGGCACGCAGGTGTATAATGCACAGGAGGGCAAGTTCACCGACCTGGGCATCCTTGACGTCCTGCAGATCTTTGGTCGCGCTGGTCGTCCCCAGTTCCAGGACACTGGTATCGGCTTTATCTGCACCACTCACGACCGGCTCGACCACTACATGCGCGCTATCACAGAGCAGCAGCCGATTGAATCGAGGTTCTCGGCGAAGCTTGTCGACAACCTCAACGCGGAGATCTCCCTCGGCACAGTCACCACAGTATCCGAGGCCGTGCAGTGGCTTGGGTACTCCTACCTCTTCGTGAGGATGCAGAAGAGCCCGTTGCTGTACGGTATCGAGTGGGCCGAGATTCGCGACGACCCGCAGCTGGTAGGACGGCGACGCAAGCTCATCATCGACGCCGCTCGCATTCTGCAAAAGAGCCAGATGATCATCTTCAACGAGACCACCGAAGACCTGCGTTCCAAGGACGTCGGCCGTATTGCCAGCCAGTTCTACGTCCAGCAGTCGAGTATCGAGATCTTCAACACGATGATGCGTCCGCGCAGCTCCGACGCCGACGCCCTCGCCATGATCAGCATGAGCGGCGAGTTCGACCAGGTGCAGTCCCGCGAGACCGAGGAGAAGGAGCTTTCGGCGCTCAAGGAGGAGGGCTACGTCATCACCGAAGTCAAGGGCGGCTATGCGACGTCCCACGGCAAGACAAACTATCTCCTGCAAGCGCATATCTCGAGGGCGCGCCTCGAGGACTTCACGCTCGTCTCAGACACCAACTACGTCACGCAGAACGCCGCGCGTATCGCCAGAGCACTGTTCATGATCGCGCTGAACAGGCGCTGGGGCTACCAGTGTCTGGTTCTTCTCAGCCTCTGTCAGTCGATTGAACACCGTGTGTGGTCGATTGAACACCCGCTGCACCAGTTTGACCTACCGCAGCCGGTGTTGCGCGCGCTCGACCACCGGTACCCATCAATCGAGGCTCTGCGCGACATGGAGGCGCGAGAGATTGGCGATCTTGTGCACAACACCAAAATGGGCGGCGTCATCTCGAAGCTGCTGGACAACTTCCCAACGCTTGGGATCGAGTCTGAGATTGCGCCCCTCAACCGCGACGTGCTCCGCATCAAGCTGTGGCTCACGCCCGAGTTCAAGTGGAACGACCGACACCACGGCATGTCAGAGTCGTTCTGGATCTGGGTCGAGAACTCGGAGACGTCTGAGATCTACCACTACGAGTTCTTCATCTTGTCGCGTAAGAAGCTCTACGACGAACACGAACTCAACTTCACAATCCCACTCACGGATCCACTTCCAACCCAAATCTATGTACGCGCTGTGTCCGATCGCTGGCTGGGCTCGGAGACGGTCCACCCCATCTCCTTCCAGCACCTCATCCGGCCTGACACCGAGAGCGTCTACACCGACCTGCTCGACCTCCAGCCGCTGCCCATAGCCGCGCTCAAGAACCCGCTGCTGGAAGAGCTGTACGGCCAGCGTTTCCAGTACTTCAACCCCATGCAGACGCAGATCTTCCACTGCCTCTACCACACTCCTGCGAACGTGCTCCTCGGATCGCCCACAGGTAGTGGCAAGACTGTCGCGGCTGAGCTGGCCATGTGGTGGGCGTTCCGCGAGAAACCCGGCTCCAAGGTCGTCTACATCGCGCCGATGAAGGCGCTTGTGCGCGAGCGAGTCCAGGACTGGGGCAAGCGGCTGGCAGGGCCGATGGGACTGAAGCTCGTGGAGCTGACGGGTGACAACACGCCCGACACACGCACCATCCGCGACGCCGACATCATCGTGACAACCCCGGAGAAGTGGGACGGTATCAGCCGTAGCTGGCAGACGCGTGGCTATGTCCGCCAAGTCAGCCTGGTCATCATCGATGAAATCCACCTGCTTGGTGGCGACCGCGGCCCAATTCTCGAGATCATCGTGTCGCGCATGAACTACATCGCGTCGCAGAAGAAAGACGGGTCCATCCGCCTGCTCGGCATGTCGACCGCGTGCGCCAACGCGTCGGATCTCGGCAACTGGCTGGGTGTGAAGGAGGGCCTCTTCAACTTCCGCCACTCGGTGCGCCCGGTGCCGCTGGAGATTTTCATCGATGGCTTCCCCGAGCAGCGCGGCTTCTGCGCACTGATGCAGTCGATGAACCGGCCCACGTTCCTCGCCATCAAGCAGCACTCCCCCGACAAGCCGGTTATTGTGTTTGTGGCGTCGCGCCGCCAGACGCGCCTTACCGCGCGCGATCTGATCAACTTCTGCGGCATGGAGGACAATCCCCGCCGCTTCCTCCGCATGTCCGAGGACGACCTGGCGCTGAATCTGGAGCGGGTCAAGGACGATGCGCTGAAGGAGGCGCTGAGCTTTGGCATTGGCCTCCATCACGCCGGTCTGGTCGAGTCGGATCGCTCGCTCTCGGAAGAGTTGTTCGCAAACAACAAGATCCAGATCCTCGTCGCGACGAGCACGCTCGCATGGGGCGTCAACCTGCCCGCCCATCTCGTTGTCGTCAAGGGCACGCAGTTCTTCGACGCCAAGTCAGAGGGCTACAAAGACATGGATCTGACAGACGTGCTGCAGATGCTGGGCCGCGCCGGGCGTCCGCAGTTCGACACGTCGGGCATCGCGCGCATCTTCACGCAGGACGCGAAGAAGGAGTTCTACAAGCACTTCCTACACACGGGCTTCCCCGTCGAGTCCTCGCTGCACAAAGTCCTCGACAACCATCTCGGCGCTGAGATCTCCGCCGGCACCATCGGCACCAAGCAGGACGCCCTCGACTACCTGACCTGGACCTTCTTCTTCCGGCGGCTGCACAAGAACCCGTCGTTCTACGGGCTGGAGGTCAGTGCCGAGGAGCACAACACGCTCGCCGCGCAGACCACCGCAAACGAATACATGGTTGATTTGGTTGAGACGTCCCTCGCCGCCCTTCACGACTCGTCGTGCGCCCTCGTCGAGCCCACCGGCGACGTCTCCCCAACGCCCCTCGGCAAGATCATGTCCTACTACTACCTCTCGCACCACACGATCCGCTACCTCGCCGCGCACGCCTCACCCGCGCCCTCGTTCCTCGACGCCCTGACCTGGATCGCGCACGCCACCGAGTACGACGAGCTGCCCGTGCGCCACAACGAGGACCTGATCAACGCAGAGCTCGCCCGCGCCCTGCCGCACAACGCCGACCACTTCGTCCTGCCGCTGTGGGACCCGCACGTCAAGGCCTTCCTGCTGCTGCAAGCGCACCTGAGCCGCGTCGAGCTGCCGATCGCCGATTACGTCGGCGACCTGAACTCGGTGCTCGACCAGGCGATCCGCATCACGCAGGCCGCCATCGACGTGAGCGCGGAGCTGGGCCACGCCGGTGCCGTGCACACGCTCGTCACGCTGCTGGCGTGCGTCAAGAGCGCGCGCTGGCCCGCCGACGCCCCGCTGAGCATCCTGCCGGGCGTCGCCGCGTCCGCGCCCGCCACCCCGCTCGTCGACGCCACGCTCCTGTCCCCCGCCGTCCTCGCCGCCCTCGTGCCCCCCCGCGCCGCCGCCCCGCTCGCCCGCCTGCCCGTCCTCGATCTGTCCGTGGCGAGTATCTCAGCGGTCTCGCTCGCGCTGCGCCTCGAGCGGCGCAATCCCGCGCGCCTCCAGGGCGGCGGCGTGCGTATATACGCGCCGCGGTGGGGCAAGCCGCAGACGGAAGGCTTCTTCGTGGTGGTGTGTGTGCAGCGCACCGGGGAGCTGGTGGGGCTGAAGCGGGTGGGGTGGGTGGAGGGGCGGGGCGGTCGGGGAGGTGGCGGCGGTGGTGGTCGGGGCGGTGCACGCGGTGGTGGTGGTGATGGTGGTGGGCGTGGCCGTGGCCGTGGTCGAGGCGACGCCACCAGAGCACGAGGCTACGGAGCCGCACGCGGCGGCCGCGGTGGACGCGCACAGCAGCACACCACCCCCGACCTCGCGGCCCCGGCCCTCGACGACTCCTCCCACCCCGTTCCTTCAACCCCCTCCTCATTCCCCCCCTCCTCCGCCTCCTCTGCAGCTGCATCTTCGACAGCAGGCCCCCATCTCCAAGCCACCCCCTCCCTCACCCTCCCTCCCACCGCCCAAGGCGAGACGCTCTCCATCGTGGTCTACAGCGACGCGTACATCGGCATGCAGTGGCGCGTCGAGGGCGTCGAGGTGCCGCGGGCGCCGGTTGTCGAGGACGGGGGGAAGAAGAAGGAGGGGGCGGGGGTGTGGGGGGATGATCGGCTGTGAGGGTGCGGTTTGAATTATTAGTGAGGGGGGAGTGGGACGATGATGGGAGTCGCTGAGGGGCTGGGATGACAAACTTCAAAGGACATGCTTTCCACCACAGGCCGTGAACGATCATGTCGTTGAGCACGGATGTGGGTTTCAGACGCGGTGTCCCCGCAGCAACACAGTCAGATACAAACACAAATACAAGCACACATAAAACACAAACCCCGCGCGCGTCCACCCTGCACATACTCTATCTACACGTGAGATGAGATGCTCAACTCCGCGCACAAGATGCTCCACAGCACACGTGAGTTGCTCTGAGAACACATGGGATACTCTACTTCACATGAGATACTCTACTTCACACACGAGATACTCTACTTCACACACGAAATACTCTACTTCACACACGAAATACTCTACTTCACACACGATACTCGCCCTTCGCACGAGACACTCTGCTCCACACAGAGAATGCTTACGCTTCACACACAAATCTCATACCCATCACCCACCCCATCCAGCGCCCACCACATTCTATGCCCTAGAGTCTATACTCTAGAGAAAACACATCCGCCACCCCGAGTAAACACCCCAGAGCAGACCCACCCTATCTGCCACCCCATCACCCACCCCAAGCAAACACCCCAGAGCAGACCCACCCCCATCCGCACGTCCACGCCCGCCCGTCCGCACGTCCGCACGCAGAGCCTGGGGTTAGGGGTGGGGGTGGTGTTTGAGGGATGTGGGTCACGAGAGGGTGTGGGTCATGAGAGGGTGGGATTTATGATGGGGTGTGATCCACGACAGTCTGCGAAGTCTACAACAGGGCGCTGCTGTAGTGATATACAATGCTTACCCTCCCCTCCCCACAATCGAAGTCCGGGGAGGAAAGTACGGCTGCTTGCATGTTGCTTTTGTGAGTATGTTGCTGTCTAAGCACGTTACTCTCCAAGCATATCACTGCGCGTCCGCACACAGGGCCTAGCATTGATAACAGTTCTCCAAGGGCTGTCATTCCACAACAGGCTGCTTCCACAGCAAGTACACTCACTCTAGCTTCACATTCGATGCCCTAGTACAAAACCGCGCGTACGTTACCACCTGTCTGCGCACAGGCACACAGGCACAGGGGCCCAGGCTCATGGGTACAAATAGTCAGGCACATAGGCACTTAGGCACTTAGGTACTTGGGCACTTGGGCTGGGCACTCTAGTGTGCCAGTGCTTGCATACTGGCGTGCTTGTTCGGGGCTAGGGATACTATACATCCTCTTACACGTTCTTCTTCTATGCATTCTCCTCCTACACATCCTTGTGCTTCTATACATTCTCTTTCTTATTCTTCTCTTTCTTATTCTTCTCTTTCTTATTCTTCTCTTATATACCTTAATTAAATATCCTTCTCCTACACATCCTTCTATAAACACTTATACTCCGCAGCTCTTCTACACTGCAGCTCGTCCACCCTCCACACCAGATTTTCACAGCTTGTGACTCCGTGGTTATCATGTCTAGTCTCTACAGCATTAACATAGAATAACAACAAGTACAACTCCAGCCGCGGACTCACTGTCAACGTGAGCTGTGGTACTTTTTGGTTGCTTGCCGCAGTGGCCGGAGCGGGGGTTTGATAGGCGTCTAGGATGGCTTTCCTGTCTAGAATAGTTTTCTTGTCTAGATTGGATTCTCTTGTTTGGGCTTGTGTTTAGGCTTGGATCTGGGCTTCTACCTGGGTTATAAATCTAGGGTTGAATCTAGTCTTATATCCTATCTTCTATCCCGCTGTGCTTTTCAGGATACATGTGGTTTTTTGAGACGGGCGTGGGGTTTAAGAGGGGGGGGGGGGGGGTGGGTTTCTGGGCTAGGCTGTGCTTTTTGGGATGGAGTGCGGGTTTTGAGATGGGTGGGATTGCTGAGACGCGGGTGCACAGTAGGTATAGTTGAGGACGGGTGTGTTTCTAGGGGGGGGTGTGATCACTAAGACTGTAACTCTCAAGACGGGTCTAATTGTAAAGACAGGGTGATAACGAGACGCACATGGTAGACATAGCAGAGGACAGGTGCATCGCTCGCTATCAAGCGTTGATATTATCTGCCATGTACCTAGCCATCTACCCGTCCATCCATCGCCTATGCTATCCCACTTATCCATCTAATCCACCCTTACCTTATTTTCGGGTTTACGAATACCACCTCCATCTATCCACCCATTCATACCCAACCCTACAAGAACCAGTCCGCAGCTCCATCCCACACCTGTCCGCCCCACTCGTCCTCCTCGCCAACTGCCATCCCCAGCGCCGGCCACGCCGACGCATCCGTGTCCGCAACCCCCGGCGCCTTTCCCCACAGCTCGCGCTTGGCCTGCACGACCGACTCTCGCGAGCGACGAGCACTCTATTGCGTCGCGACTGCGTCGTGTCGGGCGTCGAGATACGTGTCCCCTGCGTCCGAGGCCGAGTCGCATGCCGCATCCGAGACGGACGACACGGACGACACGTCTGACACGGCCGACGGGGAGCCCGGCTGGTAGACGTACGAGCACGGGGCCAGCTCGAGCCACTCGTCGTCCGAGTCGACGGGGATGCCGTCGATGACCTCGAGGTTATCGAAGTTGAGCACGGACGGCGGTATTAGTTCGCAACCGCCGCTGTGGATGCCAGCGTTATTGTTATTGTTGTTGTTATTGCTATCGCTGTCGTCGGAATCGCCGGAATCACTGGCCGAGTCGGACGATTCACCATCAGAGCTGGAGGCACCACCTTCAGAGTCGGGGGTATCTGCCGCCGCGTCGGAGTTCGTGGGATTATCGTCGGAGTCATCGGGCTCTGTCTCGGCGTCGGCATCAGCGACAGCCTGGGCGTCTCTCTGTTCTTGGTGTGCACGGCACCAGCAGTCCCTCGCGTGGCCCATGAGCAGGAAGTCTGCCACGTCTCTGCGTGTCTCAGGGGACTGGGAGCTCGATTCCAGCGGGCCTGCTGCGCTGGTTACGCCCTGGGGCGCAGCTACTGGCAACCACGGCCCGGGCGGGAAGACGAACGGGTACGGGGAGGTGACAGGCGCGGTGACCAAAGCCGTCGGGAGGACGGTCATGTCTTGAGATGTGTTCCGCCAGCCAAAACGTGACCGAGGGCCTGGCGGAGGTAGCGGTCGGTATGGCGGCAGCACTGGCGAGTCCGTTCCAGGCGAAGCTGGCCGCGAGCCTGCACTTCGCATACCGGCAGGACTTGGAGTCAGGATATGCAGCACGGATGTCGCCAGTGACACGACAGGGGTCGGTGGCGGAGATGTTTGACTAGGGGAAGACGTGAATAAAGAAGCGTCAAACGTGAGCGGACGTCTGATAGAAGCTGGTATGTCGATCGACAACGACGGCGTCGTTGGCACCGGCTCACGTGTCTTCAGTGCATTTCTAGACCGCAACGCAGTGTTCTTGCGCAGGACAAGGTCGCCGCTCTTTGACGCTGCCGTTGGCGTTGCCGGTGCAGTGCTCGATGGCAGAGAAGACGCTTCGGACGGAGTTTTTGGTGACCAGAATCCTGTAGACTCAGGTGGAGATGCGGATGGAGAGGTCAGGTCTCTGAGGAAGGCAGACAGAGGATATTGGGGACGAATATCTGGGATGCTTGGCGGGCTCTCAACCAAAGATGCCTCGAAAGAGAAGCCCTGGTTCATCTTGGGCAGGGTAGGAGACCCTGACTTTGTCGGCAGCGAATCCATACGGAACTGCGGCGCCCAGTGATGCCTGACAGCATCTACATCTGACAGATGTTGTCGTGTGGTGGATTGCGCGTTAATGTTACGTGATACTGTTTGTGCGTTGTCCAGGCGCAGTGCAGCAGACTGGTCATCAACGCTGTCTGGTATGGATTTTTCGCAGGCCTTGTTGGGGCGCTTAGTTCTGTGATGCTTGCCACCGCGTTTGCCGCGTCTTTTGGCGGTTTTCGAAGTTGTCGCGAAGTCAAGCGCCCACTTCGTCTCTGGGGACGGGTTGAGCCCAGCTAGGATACTGAAGCGGTTCCCTGCAGTTGTTTAGCATGACACTGACAAGTGTCGGAAGTGGCCTACGCGTAGGCGCAAATGCATTCTGGTGGGGACATGTGTGGTGGCGGGTGGCTGGAGGAGCGCCCAGCTGGCACTCAAAGCAGCGGTCGTCTTTCAGGGGCCGCGCTGGAGAAGGACCTCTGATGGGCCGGCCGCTGTCGCATGAGGTCCGTGGCTTCAAGACCATAATTAGGACAAGGTAGGGAATGTGAAGTAGGAGCACTAGGAAGAGAGATGCAGTTGTAGCTCTAGGTTAGATATTGAACGCGTGTCGCAGGAGGGAGTAATCTATGTAGGACATCAACATGGCCTTATCTCAGCCACGTGTTGATGCCTTGATATTTGGATATCGGGAAAGAGGCGTGGTGACGACGGCAGGAGCGAGGACTCGAGCTCGATAGAAGACATGAGGATACTGATAGACTTGTAGATGTCGCGCACCACGTCTGCAATGTTCAAGTACAATGCTGCTGGTGGAGTCGAGGACTAGGGCTGGACTGTCACAGTGACAGCGTTGTTGTGACTAGATTGCGGTGTATCGTTGACTAAGCAACAGCATCAACCTCTGTACCGTGACACGTGACACATTCACGACGTCGTGCTCCGGGTCAGAGGCGGCTTAGTCAGCGCAGATTTATTCCCCACCAGCATCAATGTTGTAAACTGCACTTGGGCGCCGACGCACCCCACCGCTCGATCTCTCGCCGCGCTCGACTCCCCACGGCGCTCCAGGATAATTGGCACGCCCATTGATCCGCAATTATCTTGGAGTCGCTAGCTCCCGACGCGTTTGACTGCACACACTGCAATGGCCCCCAGCGCCGCCGAGCCCGCGCAGAGGCAGCAGGCGCGCCGCCCGACTGCGCGCATTGTGCCTGCCATTCCCCACCGTCTGTCGCGCCGCGTGCCTGCCGCAAAGCCCGTCTCCCCCGCACAGCCGCTGAAGGACCCTGTGACGCCACCGGAGCCGCAGCCGGAGCCGCAGACCCAGCCCGCGGAGGAGACGGCCGAGGAGCAGCCAGCGCCGGCTGTCGAGGCGCTCGCACCGCCCGAGCAGGCCACGCCCGAGCAGGCCACGCCCGAGCAGGCCACGCCCGAGCAGGCCACGCCCGAGGCGGAGGCGGGCGCTGCAGCGTCGCCCGCGCCGTCGCAGGATGGGGAGGCGCGGCCAGCAGCCGAAGCGCCAGCAGCCGAAGCGCCAGCAGCCGAAGCGCCAGGTGCGTCGAAATCTGCCAGACCTGCCAGCACGTGTTACTAACACGCACGACAGTCTCCACTGCGGACGACGGACCGAACGACGACCCGAACGACGACCCGAGCCATGTCCACGAAGCCCCTGTGGCCGAGGCCGGGCCCAAGCCGCTCACAAACGGCGTGCATCGCAAGGAGCTGCCGCCGCCCTTCTACCCGTCGAGCATGAGCGGCATGGACACGCCCGTTGCAGAGAGCCACGGCCACGTCCTCCACCCGGCCCGTCCCAGCGTGGACGGCGCAGTGGGTGCTCTGGTGCAGGACTCGCCTGTCCACCCTGCGACGCCGCTGGGTGGACAGGCTGGAGACGCGCTTCGACAGGCCGTGCCGCGCATTCCGCCCGGCTTTGCCCCGCCAGACTTCACGCCTTCGTTCTTCCCCGGCCACTCGCACCACCCCTCGGACGCCGGAGCCCCGTGGCTCTACCCGCCGTACTCGATGCCGCCCCCTCCGGACCCAATGTACGCCAACGGCACTGACTTCCAGTCGCCGCACTTCACCGCTGGCCCTGCCGCTTACCCGGACCCGTACCCAGCCCACTTCTCCCCCGAGGACCCGCGTTTCGCTGCCAACGGCATCGCCACCTCGCAGTCGCAGTCACCCAGCAAGTCGCAGTTTGGCGAGCCCCTCACGGACCGCCTGGACGTGCAGCACGCCCAGCCCCAGCAGAACGGCGGCCCCCGCTCTGAGGAGATGAGCGAGTCGCCCTTTGAGCTTGCCTCTTACCTGTCCACGCAGTTTGGCAACCCGGAGTTTGCAGACTTCCTCCTGCAGGTCCGGTCGCCCGAGTACCAGTACATGTCCATTCCCGTGCATGCAATCGTCGTAGTCCGCAGCCCGGTCGTGGCTAACGCCCTCCGCCGCAGCATCCCCCCCGCTCATCGATCCCGCGACTCGCGCCGTCTTGCAGACGTGCTCACCACAAACCCGTTCGTCGCGAGCGAGTCAGTCCAGGAGGCCGTCAAGGTGCTTTACGGAGCACCGCTCTTGTCTATGCAGTCTTTCCTGTACGGCCTCGCTCATTACTCGCCAGAGGTGCCCCACGCGCACGCCACACAGGACGCTCGCAGGCGCATGGATCAGCTTCTCAGTTACATTGCAGCCGGCAGCGTTCTGCAGATTCCCAGCATGCAGGCACGGGGTGTTGAGATTGCTAAAGCGCTGCTGCGGTGGGACACAGTCGAGCAGGTCCTGCACTACGGTCTCCAAGCCACAACAACAACCCTACGATCGACCGTCGACGCCCCTGTCCGCGATCCGTTCGCTACAGAGCTTCTCAACTCAGCCATCGACTTCATTGCGTACAACTTTCCCAACGACTTTTCCCTCCACAAAATCGCTGCCGAGCTTCGAGACGACCCGCGTCTGCCCAGCCGTGCCGAGGCGCGTGCGCAGACACACAACCCGCGGCTGAGCAAAATCCGCTTCGGCGACGCGCCCGTCGACGACGACACACAGGTCAGCCCTGTGTCGAGGATACTCTCCACTATCCTTTTGTCGTTGCCGCCACAGCTCCTCGGCCGCCTGTTCAACCACCGTGCGACAGCCAACCAGATTGGATGGACTGGCGCTGCCAAAGTGCTGCACCACGTCGTGGACGAGCGCGAGGACCGCCGCCAAAAGGCCGCTCGAGGCCAGCTGCAGCTCGACGGCACGTCGCCAAGTGCCCTGATGGAGAACCTGTTCCTCGAAGAGCGCGTCGAGCACGTCGGCACCTCCCATCTCCATCCTTCTGGTTACATGATCACCGCACACCGCGTGAACGGCGCTTGATCCGACCTTTGATTTCTGTCATTATTTCGTCTCCCCTGCGCTCCGCACGGGGCATAATCCTGGATATACCGACGTGCTCTCACCATCTGGCAACTGTTTCCTACATTTCCCCTTATATAAAACCTTGGGTGGGCCTTGCTCTTTCCGGTGTACAGCATTAGCGAGCGTTGGGCGTTGCGAACTGGGTCTTTTGATATGATATTATTGCCACACGTCACCACCTTGGTGCGCGAAAAGTATGGGCTGACGACGCATATTCCCCAGGATTACGACGCCGAAAGGCTGGCCCAAGCGTTGTATACCATCGGCTTTTCCGTGGGCCAAAAAGGCGTAGGTAGTTGCCCTCAGAGGCGGAAAATCACATTCTATGAACAGCAACATGTGTCGTGTATTCTGCTGCTCGCTTGCATTAAACCACCAGTCCGTGGACCGGTACACCACATACTCTGTCGTCTGTTCGCCGATCCAAAAAAAAAAACCCCCCCACCTGATCCTGAGAACTCGAGACGCAGCAACGACTGCTATGTTATGTCTCCTTGCAGAGCTGCGTGCTGGACTTTTGATACGAATCTCGATCAATCTGGTCACGAATGCATTGATCAGTCCGTCTGCCAACTCTTCTACTACCCACTACCGATCCCTGAAAAGAAGACGAGGGGAAAATCTATGTGCGTGTGTGAATCTACGAAAGTTAGAAAGAAGTCTAAAAATGCCGTGTTCCTATCGACTATCTAAGCTCGAATGTGTCAACCAACTATCTTAGCATCTTACAAAGACAAGAACAAAGGCCCCATGTGTTTTTGTGCTACATGTGCGCTTCTATCTGGATCTCTTCCGCCACAGCCATAAAACTGCCCATTCTGGAAACATCATCGAACTGATTCCAGATGTGTTTGTGCGCTGCCTTTTCGCCCACCCGTGGACATCACACATTGGTGTACAACCCCAGCAGTCATGCTCCTGCCACCTCTTCTGCCATCCTTCCTGCCATCTGCTTCCTATCGTTGAAATGCAAGAAGCAAAGCTATGTGCGTGTTTGTCCACAACTCCTCTCTAGTTCCCTGCAGGACAACCTGGCCTGGAAAAACAAGGGAGAACTCGATACATGTTTTTGCGAGTTCGGACGTTTGTTGCATCTTGAAAGCCACTTGTACGCGTTGGTACGTCCACACTTTTACCTACCGTCTCCCGCCAAAACTGGGACCCTGTCTGGCCTTGAACAACTACTCACACACGAAACCATATGTTTATGTGTTTGTAATCCATCCAAGAAACTGCACAAAAGGACTTCCTGAGTGGTTATGTGTCCGCTTAATGCCCCGCCTTCTCCTTGTAGACCACACACTGAGATGCCAATCTGTCCAAAAGCACCTATTACATCCGCTCATGAGACTGTTTGTCCTGGAAAACAACTCAGAGACCATTCCATGTGTATCTGCTTTCAATCCTTCCCATTCGCCCTGTATGCACTTGCGCATCAGACCGCCTACACGTCTGTCTACAGTCTTTTCTTCTTCCACCTACGAGACTGCCGAACTGTGTGTCTGTGTGTGGGCTCCTCCATATCAGTTCATCCACGCATTCACCCGGGAATCTGTTCTTCCAGTACTACTTGAGAGCACGTATTCAGGTGCGTTCTCAAAAGCATATATTGCAGACTTGATGGGTTTGCGTGTTTACGTTTTCGCGCACCCACAAAAACGTGAATTCAAACACGACTTTCCTACCGCCTGTCCTGAGAAGAATCTACGTCGAGGTGCATGTGCTTCTGCTGCTTGTCTGTCTGCTCCTCTCAAAGGCATACATCACACTGTCAATACACTTATCCACCATCTTCTCCAACGTCAATACATAAGGCTGCCTGCGCTTCTGAAATATGTGGGGGGAAAAAGTATGCGTCGGCTATGTTCTCCACACACGATATATACACTAACACGCCTATCTATCAGTCCAATCAAAATTCTTTCATCACCCACTTAACGCTGTTTATCCTCCTAAAAAGAAGCAAAACAACCTGTTATATGTTTCTGCTAATTTTCCGATCACTACCTGTGAGCTCACTCACCACTGATCTAACTGCAACCATCTCGATCACATATTCAAACAACTGTCTGTCTTGACTGGGGAAAGGCGCAGTGATACTGCATATGTTTGTGCGGCTTTGCGTGCTGCTCGTTGCAAAGCCGCATCAAACTATCAGCATACCGACATCGCATGTCTCCATCAGACCACCCGTCCTCGAAAAATTCATCGAAGCGGAATATGTGTTGGCGTCTTGCGTTTCTGCACATGCTCTATGCTCCTACACATCAGATTCTCCATCCATCTGTCGAAATCCTCACCACGCCATTCTCGATGCGGAAGAAAGAAGGAATAGAATTCTCATATGTTCGTCCTGCTTTCCAGCGCTCTCCTAATAGACCCACTAGCTAAACCTTCAACCCTTACAAAGTATTCCTTCCCAAGACTGCCTTTGCCTGAGGAAGATCTCAAATCACGCAAAAACATGTGCTTGCCCTGTCTTCCCGCGCACAACGATCACACGTATTGGGCTGTCAGTCCTACCGCAACACCCACTATTGCTTTCTCATGAGAACACCCTTCTCTGGATTAGAAGAAACTACGACCTCTTTGATGCGTTGCCTGCCACCTTCTGCTTAGGAAAAACCTTTCAAAACCGCCTGCGACTACCACTGCTCTCTAGCTAAGACCGCCTGGCCTTCCAAGTTACGGAGTCCAGGTCGCTATATGTCTGCTCGCTTCCCTGCCCATCACCTGCAAATCTCTGAATAACCGCGCGATCCACTCACTCATGGGTCTGCCTGTTCCGCGATGAACGCGATATCGACAATCCTAATGTCTGCTTGCTTCCTCACCACCTCTCAAAACCACGAAGAAAGATGATACCTACCATGCGAATGCCGGTCCCGAACGGGACAGAAAATTGACGCACGCGTTCCTGCCCCCTCTGCACAAACCCACAAACGAACCCGCCACCCTCCACAAGCCTGGCTGATACAGGTGGAATGAGTACTATGATATGCGTCTGCTCGCTTCCGCACCACCTCTCGAACCCAATAAACCGATTCGCCATTCATCCATGCAACCGCGTGTTCCAAGTCTATGTATGTATGCTCGCGCTCCCGCCACACCCAATGAGCCTCAAACGTCCGAGCGACCTGGTTATGCGACTGCGTATGCGGAACCCAATTCCACTCGTTGTATGTGTGCGTGCTCTCCCCAATTCTCCGAGATCTGCGTCACAAATTTGCTTTCGGGCTGTCAGTCGTCGAAAGTGATATATCCACTGTCGATGAGACTGCGAGCCCGGTACACCTGGAATAACGTGCGATATGCTTCCTGCTTTCCCACTCACACTGTGGAAACGCCTGAAAACCCCACTAACGACTACCGGTGCGACGGCGCGTTCTGAGACCAGGTTCTCGTGGACTGGTGTTTGGTTGCTTCCGCGCCACTCTATGAATTCACTTGTATGATGTAAATCTCCAGACCGTTAAATCTTCGTTCTGTCAAGGGACTACTTGTCCTGCAAGAAATACACTATGGGAGAGAACATGTGTTTGTCCTGCCTGCCCGCCTCCTCCCCACAACCATCACCACCCGCACCATCACCGTCCACCAAAAAACCCGGCCTTTGAAAATGACAAATCTGACTGCACATGGCTGTGCCACACTCCCGCCCTTAACCCTCCACCCTCCACCCGCCTCTACACTGCACTGTACAGCACCGCCCCAGCCAGCCCCAAGCCCACCACCATTCAAGAACAGCAACAAACCTACCCCATGGCTGTGTCCCCCTGCCCCGCCTCCAGGCTCAACCCCGACATCCCCTGTTACGAACACGAGCGTGTGCCGCTGTCGCGGACCTGATCATTTACTACACGGCGCGTCGGCATGGGGAGGCTTCTTGTATCTGCGTGCACGACGTGCGTTGGATGGAGTGTGGGCTTTGCTGGTTGCTTCGAGTCGTGGGAGGCTGTGTGGGTTTCGAACGGTGGAATATGTTCGTGCGAAGACCCTCTGTTTTGCAAGGTCGCTGGGTGGGTTTGCATGATATGTATCGTGTGACGTATCACATCCCCCTCCCTCGACCACAACACCACCTACGCCTCACACCCTACACCCTAGCCCTCCACCGCCACCCCCCCGACGCCAACCTCGCGGCCCCCAAAAACCCCGCGCTCAAAACCAACATACCCGCCCCATACCCCCACAGCGCCGCCCACCCCCAGCGATCCAGCACCGCCCCCCCAACCGGCGTGCCAACCAACACCCCGACCCCGACAACGAAAAAGCACTGCCCCATCCGCGTCCCGACCTTGTCACGCGCATCCTTACTCAGCGCGACCACCACCGTGGGCGGCAAACTGACAAACGCGCCGGAGAAGAACCCATACGCAGCCATCAGCACGCACAGCCCGGGCGCGTCCGTCACGGAGATATAGCACGCGCACAGCACGCCCGCGACAAGCCCGCACGGCACGACCACATTCAGCGCGCCGACGCGGTCCGCCAGCATGTTCGGCAGCACGCGCCCGACGACGCTCGCGCCGTTCATGATCGCCAGCAGGTAGAACGCGAGATCCGGGCCCGTGAGGCGGCGCGCGAGTGCGTACGTCTGCGCGAAGAAAAACGGCACGTAGAGCCCCATGAAGCCCGTGGCGAAGCCGGCGACCGTTAGGGCGTAGGGCGGGGCGCGGAAAGCGGCGAGGTCGAGGACTGCGCGCGTGTGCGCGGGGCGCGTGCGCGGCCGCATGCACGCGCACGGGATGGCCATGGTGGCTGCGACGAGGAGGGCAAGGGCGCGCGTGGTCCAGGGGAAGCCGATGCGGGGGAGGAGCGTGCGGAAGGCGATGGGGTAGAGCACGCCGCCGGCGCTGGAGCCGGCGGCGGCCAGCCCGATGGCGGCGCCGATGCGGGTGGTGAAGTAGGAGGCGAGGATGGCGACGGAGGGGACGAAGAGCGCGGCGGTGCCGAGGCCGATGCAGAGCGCTTGTGCGAGGAAGATTTGGGCGTAGGTCGTGCAGAGGGAGAGGAGGGCTTGGCCGGTGATGAGCAGGAGGGTGCCTGTGAAGAGGAGGGCGCGGAAGTAGCCGACGTCGTAGAGGGGGCCGGTTAGGGCGCCCGCGGAGAGGAGCAGGAAGGCTTGCGTGCTGCCGATCCAGGAGATGCTTGAGGCGGAGGAGGAGGGGAGGAGCGTGGTCGAGTAGTACGTGCTGTAGGATCCATATGTGTTGACGACGCCCCATGTGTTACAAAGCAAAAAGAAGGCGCCTAAGACCTGTAACCAGGCCTGGAGCCCGCCGTTGGGTGGGACATCTGCATCGTAGCCGCCGGGCCCGCTCTCCACCGTGGCCAGGGTCTCGTCCTCAGTCACGTGCGGCTTCTGCTGGCACAGAGCCACTCGGTCTACTACCGGCAGGCTACGATGCGAGTTCTGGCTGGACCGCAGCGACTGCTCGACCTTGTCGTCGGGTGTGGTGTGGGCGGAGGCGGGCAGTGCCGTGCCAGTGCCTGGTCGTGCATCCATCGCTTGGCTGCTGTGACTACCGTACCCTGTCGAGTCTGCAGTGTATAACACTCACGCACTCTGAATCTCCTCGTTCAGTTGTCGTCTAAGGCGTGCCGCTGCCTCCACCAAGCTGCTTGGACAGTGGATGCGACAGGGAAGGAATCCGGGGATCTGGGCAGCGAGGACCTGGGGACGGTGGATTATATATGCGGGATGGCATGTTGCTATCCCGCGTTGGTTCACGGCTAGCGGTACCGCACGCGGCACGTCTGTCTACTGTTCGTCACTTGGTCGATTGCCTGCACGGAAAAGCGTCGTCGTGTTGGGCGTTATTTCCGTGCAAACTCCGGAAACTTTGCACGACATTTGGCGTTTAGACGTTGTCAGCACGGAAACGTTGAGGGCGTGAGAAGGGCGCTGGATAGTCATGCTGTGACTGCGTCCTCACCGATTGTTCGCGATTGCTGGGAAATTCGCGTGAGGGGGTCCGGGGGCTTATATGCTATTCCTCTCGGAGACATATGCTGGTGCATGTTCCCGAGAGGAAAGGCGTGGGATTCAGTGGCTGTTCGGTGGCTGTACATGACGCAAAGGTGCATACTACCTGCATACGGCGTGCATGGCATCTGCTGCGATCTTACCCTTGTCCTTGTTTTTTGAGGCTAGACAGTCTTTTTGATCAATAGAAGGAGATGATGTGAGTATCGGTGCTTGTCGAAATGTGCGGATCACCCCTTCCGTGGGACTAGCCTCTTGTGAGGCTTTCTAATTAGCTACTTCTACCTAATGTAATAAATGTAACAGTTCTGCAGGGTAAAAACGTGGTCTCTAGCCACCTATAGAGCTGCCCGCCTAGTGGTACCATAGTACACACTATAGTGTCCCATGGAAGGGGTAGTTCACACATTCTGGCAACGACTACAAAAGCTGCACATAGATGTAATATCCCTTCTTTTGTATTCAACGTAAGAAAGTGGGCTGCAGAAGGGTTCACGAAAGGTGTGATAGATAGATGTACAATGCAACAAGAAGCAAGCACAAAACCACATGTCAAACATTTTCACCAAGCTTTCTAGGTATGAAAGCCCATCAAATCACACGAACACATAACGTTGCCCGATATTGTTTCGAAACCAGGCAGTGGATAGCAGAAAGACAGATGAACGTATCTAGGGTGACATGTGTACAGTGCAATTTCGACAAGCAGGCACTGAAACCATGGCTGGGATTGTTAAATATTATGCGAAGACGGATAGTCTCGCAAAGGAGCACAAATTGGACTGTTAGACGGAGGCATGCAAGCGGCGCACGATCGTATCGCCTTGCCTCCTTTGCTTTTACTCAACAGGCAGTGGATAGCAAATAGATTGGCGGACAGAACAAACGCCAGGCTGGTAGCATTCCACTTATCGTTGCGAACTTTTGGAGAACATGCAGGTTTGTAGACAGAGACGTAGGTTGAAGCCCAGAGTAGCGCGTGAACATGCCGTGATCAGCAGGAGGTTTTCAGAATTTGAGGAGGTAAAGAGCTTGTAGATTGGTTGTTGAACGAACTGATAACCTTCTATGCGGTTTAAAAGAGGAGAGGCTGCCGATTTCTTTCGAGGGTGCCCACAGGCGCGGGCATAGACCGCACACGTTCTTGTTTAAGACTATATTTTATAAGCAAGATGGAAGGAACTCAAGTCGCGGGTCTGTAGGTAACGCACATCAGTCGTATATTCTCAAGAGTAGAGACCCTCGGGCATTCCTTCGTTCCATGCTGGTTTGGAGCGTGTGGTAGGCAAGGCACAGGAGCATTATCTTAGTGTCTAAAAGCAGCGCACATATCTGGGGCGATTTGGTCATTCAAGGACAGAAGATTCTTTCTGAGGCCTGTCGGCCTCGGACATTTAGCCATGTCTTGTTCCTTTAGAGTGTGTGAATGTACAGAGGTAGAAAAGGGGCTATAGATAGGTGGATGCCGACATGTGATGTCCTGAAAGTGTTTTGGAGCAGTATATTCTGCAGGGATAGCTATGCAAGACATTACAGTCATGTAATGGTCTTTCTTCTGGTCTGGGTGTCAGAGATTGATGCGGCTCAGTGTATTGCATGCTTGCAGGCGGCAGAAACGCATGCAAAGACAGATTATCTCTTTTAGTAACAGGCAGGTTCGGGCATAGATCGCATCGAAGTCATCTCTTAGTGATCAAGTGATGTTCAGAGTAAGTGGTGCGCATGAAATAGCTGGTAATGCACATTCTTCTTTTCTAGAGGTTCTAAGCACAGGAAATTTATCCAACACACCCATGCATGATATCGTCTTGTCCTTGTTTTGGAGACAAGTAATGAGTAGGTCCAGACACACAGTCCAGACATGACATTCTTTTTGGTCCATTTGAAGTAGAAGTCCGCGTAGGTAGTGCACAAGGCCTATATGCGCTTAGACACGCGTGAAGTATAATCTTCCGAGGCTTCTGTACTCATAATAGATTGCTCAGAAAGCGCGGTCAAAATGTAGCATGCTAGCGACCAACCGAGATGCTCATCGAAGGTTGCCCAGAACTCTGTCTTGCGACGGTAGAGGGAAAAAGTCGCCCCAGACATCCCGATACTTCCTGCCTCTCTAAAATTAAGATATCCGGAGTACGTCGTGTGCAACACATTTTCAGTCTCTTGCATGTTTTTGGTGCTCCATCAGAGTATTTCGCTAGAGAGAGACAGATCGAGACGAATTTATACACTATTCGTACACCCTGGTCATATCAGCCTTGTGTCGTGGCTTTTGAGACCAACAAATGAGTGACTTCCAATACAGGATGACGTTTGTACAGAAAATTTCCCTGGTTTCTTGATTCTTTCCGGCCGGAGAGCGGATCATGCTGCTTTCCTTGTACGTTTTCAAGATCCAGCGAGAAAAGCATGCATAGCGTTTTCTTCCATTTGTAATAGAGTTTCTGAAGAATAGAGGAGAGAGAGTAAGGAGTGAAGATCCAGAGAACACTGGCAATAAAGAAATAATTGTACGGCACAGTGCCATGAGAAGAAGAGGAAAATTATTCCATGGAGTCATTCTCGAGAATACGTGGCAGAGAACCGGTCATACAGGTGTCTTTCGGCGGCTTTAAAGGAAGCAGCGAGCGATTGTGGAGTAGAAGACTTGACTGAGCTGCTGATATAGAGGGCTTTGTACAATACATGAGCTGTATGAATCGACCAGTCCACTGCACTCATGAACATGCATCGAGTCGATTTCAACGAATAGGACGTCCCTCCATGCAGAATGTCGCTATATCTTATTGGCACGTATTGTAGCGACTATGAGGAAGCGTTGTCGCATATATGTACATAGGACCTTATGGTTTTTCGAGTAGCTGGAAGCTTCGAGTCATGTGGCAGAGAGAGAGATGATGTTAACATGGAGCAGAGTATGTACTAGCGAAGTGCCGTCCGTATTTAGTTCAAGTCACACACATACCGAACAAAAACCATGATGAAAAGAGAAACAAAGCAGGCTTTTTGGTCTCAGAGCAACCACACCAGGCATATCTTGGGTCTTTCCTAACTTCTGATTGGAGTTAATCTCAAAACTTGAAAGAGGAGGAGAGAAACCCCGGTGATTTGAGGGACCAAAGACTGTTCAGACAAGCGCCACACAAACTCATAGTGGAGACTTCTTTGATATTGGAATTGAACTTCCCGGTTGGAAAGGGGCATACCGATGCAAGACATCTGGTTTCGCAAGTTTTTTGTGAGAGAGTGAAGGATGTAAACATGATGAAGGAGAAAGAACTGTCAGCCGTGCTCTGCAGTAGCACAAGGGGCCAAGCATCGATTGGGTTGCGCAAAACTTGAATTATGAAATTCAGAATGGAGCGCCGGGCATGACATGGCTACCGTTTTGGTTTAGATTTATAGAAGCAGGTAAAGGGGGCCGGCGAGAAAGCTTTTTGTGGTGCTTCGCTCTAGCAGGATGAGAGCATGACACTTTGCGAAAGTGATCTTAGGCGTTAGTGTAAGTCAAAAGCGCCGGACATGTTACGGGCCAGACCGCGATTGGAAGTGTGGGATGCGGTGATACAAGAGAGTAGACGTGTACTCAAAATTGTGTTCATACATTTGAAAACCAATGTGCTCGCGTATTGACTTGGCTCTTGACAAGATCTTAAGCAAAAGCGTTCGAGTAGAGTGAGCAGACATGCTCAGCGTCGTGTTTACTTTCAGGCGACGCGAGTCACAAACGTATCATGGCCATCATGCAGGATAGAGGCATAAACTGTGTCTCGAGATCCGAACTAAAGGGCATGTGCTTCATCCTCTTCACTTAAAGTCGACGAAAAGACAGACAAGACATCACATATAGATATATGAGTGTGTATCTTCCGGGTGTGATTAGACATGTGGATAAGTGGTGTCGAGATTGGAAGCTGTTCAAGATTTAAGTTCAGACGTGCAATGTGTCAGTAATCCTTAGTCATGAGTGGCTCATGGAGGCATTCGTTGACAGATGCAAGGACCTGGCCCGACCGAAGGAGCGTAGGCTCGAGTACTTGCTCCAGAATCAAGCAGAGCACGAACATTCTAGGTTTGCAAGTAGTCCTCGAAACCCATAGCTGTCGCTTGAGTTGAATTTAGGGAGTTGGGAGCTACGATCTCCGAGCAACTCAAAGGAACCTGATGTCTAGAGTGACTTCTACGAAAGGGCCATGCGGCTTGAATCTGTAGTTTTTGCACGTCTGTTTTTGGGGCACAGAGTCGAATATTTGAGGTCGGAATAGAGGTGAGCTTGCGGTCTCGAAGAGCGGAAAAGAGGGCTTGTTGTATCTGTAACATGACATTACGATTTTTTAAAAGGACAGAGCAGAGCACTGGACATGACATAATTTTCTAGGTGATTTGACATTTCTGAAGCGCGGATGCAAAGCAGATGGTGAGAGAAGGAGCAACAGGAGTCGAATGGATACTTATGTAGCTGCGAGCACATGGAAACGCTTTTTTGAGTTCAAGTGTAGTTGGGCAGCATGATGCAACATGCATTTCAGAATCTCGATTTTGATGCATGCAAATGACGCATGACTCAAGTACCATTGGTGCAGTAGGGCGAGTCTACCCCTCCCCTAGTCAGGAATCGATAAGCTTTTCTACGCAACCCCACCAAACCCAGCGGCACTTTTTTAAGATCGCGAACATACATACCTACATTCCGCGCACTTGACGCTCTCCGCGCAGTTTCTCCGCGCCAAAAACACCTCATCTCGTCTTCCCCCCCCGTGCAAAAAGCACACCACCACGCACAATGCCGCCCCCAAAGGACCTCGAAAAGCTCATCTCCCTAACACAAACCACCCAAGCACTCCTCGCCCACTTCCAAACCTCGCTGACGGTCCCATCCGCCTCCTCCGCCCCAAACACCACCACAACCATAACCTCCATCCCCCCAGCCGACCTCCCCACCGGAACCCTCCCCGCCCTGCGCGCCGCAACAACCCTCCTCAAATCCCACACCACCACGCTCTCCCTGCTGCTCCTCACGCCGCCGCTCACGCCCAGCGCCCTGATCGCGAAAATCACAGACGTCACGTCCGGCCCGCTGTCGGGCATGGTGGCCGCCGCGTCACACGTGCCCGCGGCAGGCGCGCGCGACGAGCTGGGCGCCGTGCTGCGCGTCGAGGTGCGGGCTCAGGTCAAGCGGCTGGTGGGCGCGTGGGGCGAGGTGCTGGGCGAGGTGCTGCAGATGGCGCGGGCGCGGGGGGTGGGGCGCGACGGCGGGCCGAGTGAGGGCGAGCGGAAGGGCGTGTTGGAGCGGACGGGGGTGGTGTGGGATGCGTGTGACCAGGTGCTGAGGCTGTGCGATGGGGGCGTGGTGGAGTTGGTGCTTGGGAAGGCGAGGCAGCTGCGGGCGGTGTTGTTGGATGCGGTGGAGGAGTTGAAGGAGTGGGGTGAGGATGTTGCGGATTCGGATGAGGAGGGGGATAAGGCTGAAGGGAGTGGGGATGAGGACGATGGGTTTGGAGACGAGGATGACTTCTTCGGGGCGGAGAATAAGATTGGCAAGGACGATGTGGAGTTAAAGGCGCTGCTGGACCGGAGTATCAAGAAGCTCAAGATGGTGGGGATTATGTACCAGGCTGTGGGCAAGAGGAGGCTGAATACTTTCCCTGTGGCGGTGCACAACGCGACGCCGGCGTCGACACCCGCGACGAATGGCGAGGCTACGAGCGAGGACAGCAAGCCTCCGAGCGAGAACAGCACCCCTCCGAGCACCACCGCCGCCAACACCGCCACGCCCAAAACCACACCTAACCCCACAACACCAGCCACAAGCCCGCCCGCCGCCCAAACGCCAGCCGAGCGCCTAGACAGCCTAATGCGTATCCTGACCACCATCCCGTCCAGCGCCGACGACCTCGCCAGCGCGTTCTACGAGCTCTCTCAGGACGATGCCGCCGCTGCGCTGGCGCAAGTGTGCGACGAGGCGAAGAGCGCGGTCGCGCTGGTGCGGACGAGTTGGAGTGGGGGCGAGGACGAGTTCACGGCGTGGGCGGGAAAGTGGGTTGGGGCGCTGGATGCGGTGTGATGGGGAGGGGATGGGATAGTGTGGTGTTTTACGGGTGGATGGATTTGCCTACTGAGAGAACACGGTCGTGCGCAGAAGACATGGTACGATGAGTTATGGTGGGTATTACAATGTGTATTCAGTCTGATTTGTATATGTACAACGCAGTACCTCCGCATTAGCACGGGCCAGGCGCCAGCCATGGAATTCCTCGGTGCTTTCTTCATCCATCGTCACTTCACTGCATCGACGCTTAAAAGAGGGCGGCGAACATGCCAAGGGCAACGGCACCGAGTCCGACGGCGTTGGCAGCAGCACCACCGGTGCTCTGGGCGGGGCCAGACGAGGTGGCAGACGCAGCGCGCGAGGAGGCGGCGGACGCGGCCGAGGAGGCGGCGGAGCTAGCAGCAGAGGCAGCGGAGCTAGCAGCAGAGGCAGCAGAGGACACCGCGGAGCTGGCAGCAGCGGAAGCAGAGCTCACGGCGCCGGTCGCAGAAGCGGCAGCTGAGGTGGCGAGGGACGCAGGGACCGAGACGGAAACGCCGGCAGCGGAGCAGACGCCAGCGAGCGCAGCAGCGACACCTGGGGGTTGGTTAGCATATGAAATGATAAGGTACGCGGAGGAACATACGGGGAACGTCATCAGCCGAGCAGCGGGATGGGAGGCACTGCGTGAGCGAGCTGGTGATGGCGGCCTGGCCGGTGGTGCACTGGCAGGTCACGTCGGTGACACCGCAGCCTGAGCCGGGGATGGCAGCGACAAGGCAGGCAACCTAGGATGGGTCAGCAAAAGCAACCAAATAGTGTTCAACAGAAACTGACAGCGCAGTCAGGGACAGCCGACAGGTCAGGGGCCTGAGCAGAGACAACGGCGAGCGAAGTCGCGAACGCAGCGATGGTGGAGAAACGCATATTGAATGGTTAAGATTGGTAGGTAGTCGTATCAAACGAGAGTTTAGGTTTGGCAAAAGTATTAAAGATACGAGATATCAATCGGTTCAGCACGAATAACTCCCACATCGAGGGCATGGCGCACGTTTTGTACCTGCTTCTGTGCCGAGGCGTGACACCCGCAAAAAGCAAGCCTAGTTGCACCGCAGCACCGTCGACACACTGTCCCACACGTCGAAAAGCTCCAGGCTATCGAATTAGGCATTGCAGGACTGTGCGGTTATCGAATTGGGTTTCACGGAATCACGGACCGAGCTCGTTGGTGGGTGTCCGCTGCTAAACACTCGTCCAAGGTTTGGACCGCCACTCGCTAGTGGCGTTAGTCCGCCTGCGGATCTGTAGTCTGGCCGTAGGGTAGCTCAAATGCGGGGGAGAGAGCGAGCTTTCAGACCGAGACCGAGATTGCGGAGAGAGCGCGTTGTCTGGGTGTCCGAATGTTCTGGACGATCGGAACCTCGCGCTTCTTTGTTCGTGAGAATTGGTCGAGGAAAGAAGGGAAAGCTGGTGAGGCTGCATCGGGATCTGTAAGATTTGCGAAGTGGAGAGCTGTGTGACTTGACAGGCGCTACCTGATTCGTGTGTGCACTTATCTCGAGTGCGCTCTCAGTCTGAACAAACCTTAACTCGAATCGCCTCCTCTTGCATCGATGGCCCAGGGTGCACCAAGTGGCCTCTGCCTTTCCGCCACTGAGGAGCCCCGTTGCCATGCGTGACAGCATCTGTGCAAGTTTGTTGGCTGCCAACACATGGCTCTGAGACGATGCAGCACAGAGGATCGAAAACCGGATATGTCCATCGTTTGTTGTGTACCAGAACTGGGTGCTGCTGGAACAAAGAGTGCATGACGTGCATCGTCATTGGCCCAGACAACAGGCACCATGGACGCACAGCATCTCCGTTCGAGCTGCATCGCCGTCCGGAGGTCCATTTTTGTGAAGCACTGCCAATGCATTATTTGTAGACGGCTCTGTCAATATCGTCTGCGGCTTGCCTGAACTGCGAATACCTAAGAAGCTAAAGTCATGTTGTTGAAGATGGGGTGGGGCCCCACATGCCGCCTGACTGCCGGTTGCTGAAACGTGCACCCGCGTCAGCCTGCAGATCAGGGGCTATTTTTTCGCATCAGATTCTCGTGATGTAGCCCTGCAGCTGCATGCTGCAATCCGCACGAAACCTGTCACGACAGTGCTTTTTCCGGCGATTCAGCTCAAAGTGATTGCTTCAGCTGATGGAACGATTCACATGTCAGTCGCCAGCTGGCTCTGCTGCTCTCTAGTGGGCGCTATCACTGCCTGGCTCTGTTTGTTTGGTTCCGAGTGCCGCGATTGATTTGGTCCGCACCGTAGGGTAAGATCTCATCACTTATTCGTTCTGGCCCACGGGTAGGATCCTGCTATGGGCCGCCTGTGTAAACTTTACACTTGTGCGTTACGCTTTAATGGGTTCCCGCACCATGTAGTAGCAGCGAAAACCGGCCGGCGAACGGGTGGAGCTCAGGCGCAGGGTCCAGGAGCGTTTTATGTATTCAGTAGGTACGCATAAGAGCGCGAGTAAGTCTGCGCTGTCGAGTCTGTTGGCATACTGTTGGATCTAGCCCAGAAGAAAGAAGCCGACATGGAGATGAAGGTGTGAATTGGTTGCGGTGCAACATGCAGATTTGTGCTGACATGGCAGAGTAGCTGCCAGAGATGCTCGACTAGTGGTACAGCAGTTGCCCCTCCGAATGTATGACTATGAAAGTAAAGCCCGCGGGTCCCATTAACACCGTGTCCAGCCCGGTGTCGGTCCCGATCTCGCATGTATAGAGACTCCATGTTATCCCGAATGACCCTATCTTTGACCGATGAAACGACTGAGAACACTAAACAGGACAGACCGTGAGGTATATTGCAGTAGGAAAGAAAACGAAAGCCAGGCCGTCAATGCAGGCGACAACTATAATTTAGACAAAAGACAAAAGGTGAAAGACCAGAAATCCAGACGTAGGAAGGTCTAAATCCCTGGAAGTATTGTAAACGGACCATGCCAATAAAGGCAGAAGTGGCTTGTCCGGTACATGAGCAGTCTCAAATGTACGAACCATTAGAACATAGCACCGTCCATATTTTGCTGAGCCATGTGTTGTTGGTTCATGGGACGGGGAGCGGCATTGTTGCGACCAAGGAAGCCGGTAGGAGGCATGGCTGGGATAGTTCCAGTCTGACCTTGAGTCATGCCGTGGAGGCTCCTACTCTCACTTGAGCTCTTCCTCAGCCTGTTTCTAGGCTGTGGGATTTGGCTCGTCCCGTCGTGAGAGTTTGTGCGTGGTGTATCGGCGAAGGGTGCTCTTGGAGCATCAAAATCTGCGTGGCTTGTTGGTCCATCAGAAGACTTGTCGCTGTCCGAGCGGCCAAATCCGAAACGGCGCCTCATTGGGTTGATCGGTGGAACAGGCGGTGGTGCGTATGGCTCAGAGCCGTTCTTCAGCGATGCTCCAGCAGGCAGACTGACTGTATCGATGACAGATGTGGTGGACAAGAAGACTGGCTCCGAAATCTCCGACTTGGCAATTGACTTCTTGCGCAGCACGCCCTGTCTGATATTTGGCTGACCGATTCCTGCGTTAAAGGCAGCTGCATTCGGTGTCGTGGGGTTGGAGGCAGGAGGAGTGGGAGTGGCGGAGAAGGGAGGCACTGGTGAACCTTGGGGTTGGTAAGCGTGCATATTCGGGCTAGTCAAGCCGCCAGGAGAAGGTCTTGGCGAGATTGGGAGGCCCGGCGAGTACTTTTGGTGAGGTAAGCCAGAAGGAACTGGGAGCGGAGGATGGGACGTGTTCGTCTGGATCGGGTGCAAGTGCTTCGACTCGAAGTAGCTGTTACTACGAGATCGAGTACGGCCCTGGCTCTCAACGGATGGCCTGTTAGCTGGCAGGGGATAGGTGTTGTCAATCTCCGGCTGGCCAGGACGACTGAGTGAGCGGCCAGATGAGGTGCCAGAACCCGAGCGCTCACGAGTGGAACTCCTGCTCATCATGGGCGGCGAACGACCTACCGGCCGTCCCACTCTGCTGCTGTCGGTTCCAGACCGTTGTCTGCCTGCAACCTCACGCTGCGGTTCTTGGTCACTCTGCTGCCCCAAGCGAGAAGACTTGGACTTCAGAGTGGGCATCTCGGCCTTCCAGTGTTCACCAATGAAAGATCCTACCAGCGAGGTAGTGCTAGCATTGCCTGATCCCGAGCCCAAGTTGGCCTTTCGCAGACCTTTGTGGGGCATGTCTCCCTGTTGTCTCTCAACAATTGCGAAAGACTCTCGGCTAGACTTTGCGCGAAGCATATTTAGAGCGTTCTTCAAGCCTCCAGCAGAGCCAGGGGCCGGACTCGTAGATCGACCCTCCGCCCGGGCGCGGAGATTCTCTTGGATGACACGTTGGCGCTGAGCGAGATCGCGCTGGAAAGCCTCGTGCTCTGCTTCTGTCTCATTGCTAGCAATACGCTCGTGGTTCCTTCGGGTGTCCCACTGTTGGCCCAGACCGGCGTTGGTGCGCTGTCCGTCGATGGGACTGCCCGAGCTGAAGCTACCGCGAGACGGGTTGTCAAGGTCATCTAGATCCCAAGGGTTTGAGTGGCTGTAAGTGGAAGGCGCGGGAGTAGCCGAATCCGAGCTTCGCTGGCGTGGCTGGAGTCCCATGCCCTGAGTTTGAATAGCAAGGCCGACAGGCGCAGGCGAATAATAGTCAGTTTCGCCGTAGTTGGAAGATAGGTTACTGTCGCTACGAAGATGTTGACGGATCATGCCACTCAGTCCTCCGTTGTTTGGTCCCAGTGTAGGTGAATCTAATTCCCTGTCCGCGATGTGGTCAGGCTTTGGGGAGACGCCGTGGGGCAGCATCGGGCTGGAGACCTGTGAGACTACCTGTGGAACATGCTCTTCTGACACTTCACGAGACCGCATAGCGGGATGCTCGAAGATAGAAGGTGCAGGGCCTGTTGCGACAGGCAAGTTCTCGAAACGACGAGCAGTGTCTGTGGTACGAGCGGTCGTAGGCCTCGTTGGGGCTGGCTCTTCGTCATCGCTCGATTCTGGGGCGGCCAAGAAGGTGGCGGCCGTTCGCTCGGCTTGTGATTTTTGCTGAGATTGTGACATTGCAGGCATAAATGGAGACTGGTTCGCATTGGCAGCGGCCTTCATGCGGTTTGCAGCAGCCTGGAAAGCGGAGATGCCTGCCGCAGCCGTATTACCGGAGGAAGCAGACGATTCTGATCTCTGGCGGCCAATGCTTTCAGACCGCTTTCGCTTCTCTTCCTCTGCACGCTCACGAAGGGTTGGCTTCCTAGGAGGCGACTTTTCGCTCTTGGGCACAAGTTCCATAACGGGGGCTGGGAATCCGGGGACCTCCTGGGGCCCGTCGCGATCGGGCTGCATACGACGCAGACGTTCCGCGTATTGTTGCTCGCTGAAGGCTTCCTTGGGCTTGTTGAATGCACCCATAGCAGTGGCCTTGCCGCGATCACCCTGCTGGAGAGCAGAAGTCAGGGGCAGTTTGTCGCGGGCATCACTGGTGACTGGACTGCCTGGCGGAGGCGATTGTGGCTGCGATACAACGGGGCTAGAGGCGCCGCTGGACAGCTGGGAGTCCTTCCGCACCATACCAGGGTGTCCCATTGTGTTTGGACTGTCCGAACGAAACATGGGGCCTCGGTGGAAACGGTCGTTCAAACTTGTCGCAGATCGTGCTTGAGAGAGTGGGATCGGCGGAGTTGAACGCCCGGTTGGCGCGCGCGCTCGCTGTATCGAGTTCAATCTATTCATGGCTGATGACTGCTGCTCTTGGATGTGCTGATCGAGACCTTGATCGTAGAGTCTCCGCGGCTTGCGATTCGCGTCAGCCGTTGGAAAAGGTCCTGCAGAAAAGGGCAGGACTGGAGAAGTCACAGGAGCATCGCCAGCGCCCTGAGACGCTATCGACGTGGCAGCCGTCGATGTGCGGGTGTTTTCGGGGCCAGAGGTCGTGGATGACGCGGTTTCCCTCCTTCGGCTGAGAGCTGTCGGACTGGATGGCTCCGAATTCAAGTCGTTCTGTGCCTCCGCCTCCAGTCTTAACCGTTCCTTCTCTTCTGCTCGTATGCGTTGGTAGGCTGACATGCTGACCTCGTCGTCGTACATGGACGGCCCCAGGTTCCTCAGGGTAGTGTTGTTGGAGACAAAGATGTTCTGACGACCACCAAACAGCACATTGCCCTCAACAGGCCTCGCTCGGGTCATCACGCTGCCAGATTGATCCCCCATCCTGTCGCTGTCGAACGAGCTTTTTCGCTGGGCGGACAAGGGCGGTCGGACGGAACTACTGAGAGACGAGACTTCGGCGATATCGGACAGCCCACCGGGGGCAAAACCGAACTCATGCAGGCGAGATGACCGCTTTGGTGCAAGAACGCTGTCGTCGCTCGCCTTGCCCAGCATCGAGCTGGGATCATCCTGCTCTCTCAACATGCTGAAACGCGTGGACAAGCCAGGCAAAATCAGACTTGTTCGGAAGTCATCTGTGCTTGGCAATACCGATCCTAAATCAAAGTTCGGCTTGGGCTCCTCCATCTGAGCCTTCTTCCCCTTCTTCCCCTTCTTCGTGCTGGAGGCATCGTCATCGACAATCTTGTCTTTCTTCCTACTCAAGAAACCCATCATGGGCGCGAGAAGTGTCTAGACCAGTGAGCTACGTCAAACTTGGACAGGACGTGACTCGATAAGTCTATCCTGGAGAGACGCAGGTGCGACCCAAGGCAGGGGTCTTACGGAAGTGGGCGGCTGCGCGCAGTGTTGTACCGGAGCACAGTGGCTGGCGGTGGTCTACAGAAGGAGCGATATTCAGACAACGCTGGTGAATGGAAGGCGGGGTCGACGAAAGAAGCCTCTGCTAAGACTATGTCAGTAGCATGCTCTATGTTCATCTTGGATACACAGTGGACGTGTCCATGTATACATGAGACTTTGACATACCAAGGTCTCCACAACTGTGCGTCGTCAGCACGCTGGATTGCGGGCAGCGATTGCCGATGTGAGAACACGCAGCGAGCGCTGCAAGCAATGGCAGAGCTGGAGGCAGGGCGAAACGGGTGGCGGCGCAGTGAATTTAGAGTCTGTTTGGCCCGGAATGCATGCGAGGTGCTGGTCCTGGTCGAGTGGCGTCTTCTACGGCGCAGGTCACAAAGAGCTTCTTCCCAAGGCGTCTCGGCAGGTGACTGGGCGTCTAAACAGTAGATTATTGCAGCGGTTGCAATTAAGGAGCGTATACAGCTGGAGTTAATGGCGAAGGAGTGTCGGCACGCGCGCTGCGGTGTTTGGCAGAAGAAAGGAATGTGCAGCAGATCTGCCGGCCAGAAAGACGGCAGCGGCCTTGAAGGAGCGTGGGCTGCACACGCCGGGCCTGGGGGAGTGACAAGCACTTGGACTGGGTACAAGGATCAATTTCCACTAGGCTTCATTTCCGCACGCATGGGCGCATTTGCGACACGTCCAGCGCAGACGTGCCGCGCGGGCCAGATGCCGGCGTCGGTTCCCTGCCCACTGCGGCGACAGGCATCCTGATCGATCACGCCTGGCGGCCTCATGGCTCTCCTGGCCCTCATCAGCCCAAACCTACGCCGCCAGGGGATGCTCGCTGATGCGCGCTGGTGGACGCGACAGGAAAAAGAAACGGGGACTAGCGTCGGTAGCGCCTGCCACCGTCGCGCGTGTGCATTCCGTTTTGCTAGCACAACAAACAGATGCCTCACCACGACTCGCCCGCGACTCAGACTGCGGTGCGCCGTCTTGACTCTCGAGGGGCTGGGACGACAGCGGCGACTGTGACAACGGCGAAGCCACCTGCGCGCCGTGACGCGTGGTGCAGCGAAACATCCGCAGCCAATCAGTGCTCGTGCTCCCCTGAAACGACAGCCTAGCACTGTGGATGGCCCTGCAGCCCCTCCCGCAGCTCGCCCGATCTGCAGGTGGTCATCAAAGCATCAAAGCCCCGACGTGCTTGTTGCATTGCTGCTGCGGACGCCCAAACAAACAACACCCACTGAGCCTGGCATCATTTGCATTGCGAGGAATGCGGGGAGGCGACTCTCCTGATGTCCAGGTCAAACGCCCACTGCTCCACGGGTACCTGAAGCCGCTAGTCTCACTAGCGAACGAATCACCCGTGAACCGTTGCCCTGGAGCTGTTGGCTGCCACGGCCTCCTGGCCTAACCGCCGCCCGTTGTCTTGCATCTCTCCTTTCCTGTGCAACGTTGAATCTGTAGGCAGCCCGACCGAGTATGACTTGCGCATCAGCCAGCCGACCGAGTGTATTACCGCTGATCACCAATAAACGCTGGGAGCCGCAAGGAGTCACTGCGACTGCACCTGATCTCCCACGAGTACGCCGCTGCTCATTTCCGGATGTATATGGTCAGCATCCTGGCACCGACACAGTTTCTGTCCCTGCTGCGTTGCAGCTCAACACTGCGTGCATCAAATCACATCAAATTTTGCCGTCTTCTGCGCTGTTACCTTCATCATCTTCATGGTACGACATGTGGGGCAAGCTGAGTCACACTCAACGGATTGGCAGCTCGACACCGCTGCAGCAGATATACAGTCGAATTCGGTCCTGACAGCAATCTTGCTCACCTCATATGGTACACTTTAGCGAGACGGCAAGGACCCACCGCCAGTCAACAGCAAGCCAAGATGCCCGAACCTAACACCCCAACAGCAAGCCGAACCATTCATGTTGGTAAGCCGGGTTCACGCCGTTATTCTACACCGGCTCGAGACAGCTTCCCTCGCTACCGTATCCACGATGCGAATGACGATCCATCTGCCTGCCGTCTGCGAAATTAGACCAGGATCTGCACTATCTCAGCCCTGCCACGCCCGAGCTTCCTATTGGCTGAGGACAGAAATGGCTTACAATGAGCGCGCTGCAAGTTCGCGCAACGGCCTGAGAAATTGCTGATGAGGTAAAGTCAAATTAATCGTAGGTCTGGATGTCTGGAAGTGCGGAGAACCTGAACATGGCTGGCGGCGCGAACCTTGTACTCGGCGAGACACGCAACCGTGAATGATGAGGACGCGCTCTCCACTCGCAGCGCAAGCCCATCCTCGAGCATCTGCTGCAGCCATCTCACCAATCGACCCACTGTCATTTCCGCCATGGAGTCACGCGTGTTGTTCGGTTTGAGGGCAGTCAACGCTGCTCTCTGGCTCACGCGGGACGACGTTGGATACCAGTTACACCACGCTGCAAGCACCAGCGGCTCCACTTCCCTCTCACCAGCCTAAACCACGAAGAGCGAGCCGAACGGTTGTGACGTCAAAGGTCACCCAGCTCCGTGGATACCCCTGCCAAGAGCAGACCGAGATTTAAATTGGGCATATGAAATTTTGCTCGGGGCTGCAGATCGAATCACGATCCCGCTTTCGAGACTCTTTGATCGTCTTCCAGACGTCTTGTTTGGTGCGCGGTTGCTGCCACGTGAGGGCAGGCTCCTTCCTTCTGTAGATCTATTTTCCGAGCTTCCGAGTGCTGGCACGCTTCGAGCCCGCGGCTGAGCACATGCGCTCATCACCTGTAGTATTGATCAGCAGATATGACTGTGCCACAACTGGCACCCGTCAAGTCGACAGGGTTGGTCGATGCTAATGTCAGTCGATGTGCTGCAGATACATCGTGCTAGGTAGGGTTGCGTGATCCACCCTTCTGCATTCAAGCTGTTTCGTCGAAACACTCGTAGATGTTTACTAACACTGTCTAAACTTACGGACCCATGTACACTATATCCTACACCTAGCGTATCATTTCATCACTGGATGTAGAAAGTACCACACTACGTAGTCGTGTGTGTATGTAGGTAATCAACCTCCACCTCCGCTCTACATTCCCTATACCACAGCAAGTCCAACGCAAGACGTTCAAACCATCCTCTCACTCCACATCCAGCTCTCTTCATCTCCTATGAGGTATTACTCCTACCCAGCCTATCTGCCCACCCCCTTCATCTTCTATAACAGTCAAAAGAGAGGCAATATGCACGTGCACAAGTACTCCTAGTCATGTGCTCCATGTAGGCCTCTGTTCTACTGCGACACCTTCATCTCCAGCATCCATTCCTCCTCCTCTTCTCCGCCCAGTTAAGACCCCCTTCCCCTCCCCCTTCCTCAAAGCACCTAGTCTCTCGCCCCGAACACCACCAAGGGCTACTCGACACGACACCGCCTCGCCCTGAACGCCTCAACACGACAGCCTCATCGCCCGCCGCGTCGAACGGGGAACAGCGAGGTCACCGGCGGATCTCTCCAGCGGGTCTGTGCCATGGGTGTCATCGCTGGAATAACCCGGTGGGAGCCTTCGTGGGGATCTCTGCTGGCGCTGGCGCTTGGTGTCGGTTTCGGTTTCGGTTTCGGCGCTGGTGTCGGTTTTGTTGATCGCGGTGGGTGGTAATGGGGTTGGCAGTGATGCCATGCTGCACTGCGCTGCATGTATTGCGCCTATAGTCTACGTACAGTGTGTCGACCGAGGTGATCCGCGTCTTGTCGATGCGTGGCCACGATCTCACTCTACAAGTGTCTGGTGTATGGCTGCTGGCTACTGAGCGGCTACCGTTCGATGAGTGCTGGGCATCAGGTGCCGGCCAACTCTTGGTTTTGAAAACAGGTTTGAGCAACATGTTCTGCAAGAAGCTTCTGTAGGCGGAAAGTAGTAACGAGTTGTTCTTCACATATTCACTCGTTGGTCCGAGGGCTGCTGGGACAGGTTTGTGTTAAGCATGTGTGTTTGGGGTATTTGGGTGCGGTACTGCGCTCTGGACGCGCACAGGTGCTAGGATGAGTTAAGAGCGGGGGCGAGGGATCTCGGAAACATAAGCTGGGAATGGGAGATCATTATCAAGGAAGGTTCTCTGATGGACGAATAGGGTTGAAGCATCTAGTTTAACGAGTGACTATGTGACTAAGTATCTAGGCATTTCAACTTCAAATCCCCTGGACATCCGCGGATCCAACTTTTCAATTTCTGAGACCCAATAAACAACTGCGCACTTGACACAATTTTTCGTTGTTCGCCCATAACAAGCTTACCGTCCACCAATCCAGAACCCCCAAATACATCTCATCGCGGAGCTCCAGCAGCCCCGCCCAGCCCGCCTAACCGAATCCGCTCAACCCTCACCACCCCCCGAGAACGGGACACAAGAATGGCCAAGCCCTGCCTCTCACCGGTCTCGCGCACACTACCCAACCACAATACACGCAGTGAGAGTCCGCGGATTTCGTTCCTGACTGCTGCTGGGGTCTTTAGCATATGAGTCTTGAGACTGGGTTGACGGCGTGGCGGGAGGGTGGCCAACATGCCGCCAACATGTAGTCCAGAGGGAGTCACGTGACCGAGGGAAGAAAGAAGTTACGTACCTTCTGAGGCTCCTATTCTCGAAGGGAGGGAAGCGACAAGGCTTCGGAGATGTGAGACCTCTAGTTTGAGGGCTTGGGTCTTGGTCTCAAGGCATTTGAGCTTGGAAGTAGTAGTAGGTCTACCTCTCTTAGAGACGGAAGAAGAGGAAGAGGCTAAGCGTGTAGGCATCTTTAAAGAAAGCTAGTAGTAGTGTGCTAAAGTAATAATGTTTAGAAGAAAAGTGTAAGGTTCTAGTTATAGGCAATAGTACTTGCTTTATACTAGGGTAGATAGTTAGGAGATAGGTAGGTCTATTATATAATAAGAATAATACTTAATAAGTTAATACTTATGTTTAGTATAGGTTTTGCACAGGTTGCTTACTAATAATACTAACCCTAGTTAGAATAGGTGCTAGAACACTAACACCCTAATAAATATTATAATAGGTGTTATAGAACCTCCCTCTCTAGCTACAGTCCCTAGTAGCACTAAAGGCCTTAATAAAAACCTTATAGGTTATAAGGAAAAGAGTATCCTTTAGGGTGTATACCTGTTAGGCTTTCTATAAGTAATTTTTGTGTGTTCTACCTATATAGTATATATATATTACGTAATATTATGTTTATAGTTTCCTAATTAGGTATAGTCCTGCTAAGAAACTTAATATAAATATAGGGCTATTAAGCTCTATAGGTAAGCTAACAATAATATATAACTACACTATACCTTCCTCTTAAGATCTTTGCTTACTCTCTATAGTTTACTATCCTTGCCCCTAGCATATTACTAAGGCTATAGTCTATAATATCTATACCTTTATATAGTCTACTACTAATAAGTAGAAGGATGCTATTACCTTATATATAACTTACCTATGCTATATATAGAGTGTATATAAGATAGAGGAACCTTATAATAAGCCTAAGTATACTAGGTGTAACCTATATATTAATAGTAATTATAGTAGCTGCTCCCTTATAGGTTTTACTAGTTTAAGTGCTTTACCTACACCTTTACTAATAATAATAGGCTCCCTCTAAAATAAATAGTTATATTAATTAACTATATAATCTCTATATTTACTATAATAATACTATTAGGGTTACTACTACTTCTAGGACTAATTCTCTAGTTATATATATAGGTGTTAAGCTTATATATACTTAGTATATATTTAACTTAGAGCTCTTAAGTTATAGGTAGGTTGCAGCTAATGCTAGTACACCTCTTAATGCTCCTACTACTAGGCCTAGGTCTACTCCTTAATATTTAGGCTTGGTTCTAGTTAAATAGCACTAAATTATAGCTGCTCTTAAGTCTCTAGCTACTAGTATAGAGGTTATTATAGGTTTACACCTTAGGTATATTTTAATTATATACTAACGTACTCTATAGGTAAGTTATTTATATAGGTAAGTTATTTATACTACTAAGACTATACTAACATACTACCTTATAACGCAATGCCTTAATAATAACACAAATCTAAGCCCTTAAAAGAAGCTATAATATAGCTTGCGCTCTAGGTAGTTAAACAAGATATAATACTTACTCTATAATATGCTATAGCTATATATAACACTCTTTATAACACACTATATAATTAATATATAGGGCGCACTATATAAGCTGATTACACGCTAAAATTAAGGAATATAGATTAGACTAAGGAGAATATAATTACTAAGTATATTCTTAAGCTAGATATATAAGGCTTTGCCCCTTAGCTAGCTGCTATAGCTAATATAGCTAATTCTGTATATGCTAAGTATAATATAGGCTATATTAGTATAAACTAGCCTAATATATTTATTAAGTGCTGCCCTAAGCTCTAAGTAAAGTTTAATTATAAGTACAACTATAAGTAAGCTCTCTATAAGGACCCTAAGGTTATTAGGGGCTAGTTCTAGCTAGTAGAGAATACTAAAGCTAAGTATAGCATCTAGAATAATAATATATACAACTTTAATAAGATAGGCTTTATAATAGGCTAGATAT
>JAGKPY010000142.1:0-62709 GCA_022609225.1 Boeremia lycopersici
TATAGCGCCTAAATTAATTTAGAATTAATCTAAGAATAATTTTACTAATACTTATAAAGCTAGCAAGGATAGAAACTATAGTGCTAGTTATAGTAGTAGTGTGTTGTAGTTAGGAGGGTAAAAATAATTTAAAATTGATTTCAAAATAATTTAGCCTTTACTTAGCCTAGCATGCGCACGGCCGCCTTAGCATGCCACCTCCCAGCTGGCCATGGTTAGGTGGCATGCCACCTCACACTAATACCGACACCGCCGATGGTACGAAGTACCAACACTCATCCCTAGACTCTCGGCAATACCAGCACAGCTTCCACGTTACTTAATAGACATGCAAGCTGGAAGCTGACAAAAGGAATTACCGAATTTCGGCGGCCGCTGCACTGTCTCCGTGCCGCGCATGAGACTGCCGTGCCGACCCAATCAACTTGTAGGGTTCGAGTCGACAGGACTAACTCGAGAGTTTCATGCCCGGATGTTATTTTCCACGTCGCCCGAAGGAGCATCTTTAGTCGACAGGAGGTACTTCCCCGCAATATGGGTCTTGGCGATGACAGACGAAAGCGCTCGACGACCACAAGGACACCATGACTGTAGGTACGTTGGGCGTTGCTCGAGTAGATCCTTAATAGCTCTTGATCCTGTGAACTTTCGCAGCATACCCTGAGCCATTCACATAGCTCTCTGTCTTGACATTTTCATTCACTCGTTCACTGATTCATAATGGCCGAGCGCGAGAAAGACTCTGTCAACCAACAAGATTCGACACCGCAGACATTAGAGGATCTCAAACACACCAAGACCGTCGACACCTTGCATAACGATGAAGCCCTGCGAGTGCTCGCTCAATACGCTGGAGATGCAAGTTGGACACCAGAAGAGGAGAAGAAGCTTGTTCGCCGACTCGACAGGAAGTTGATCTCACTATTAGTCGTCACGTATGGCCTACAATACTATGATAAAGCCATGCTATCACAAGCTGCGCTTTTTGGTCTACGGGATGATCTCAGGCTTACAACAGGCAACCGTTACTCTTTCTCGTCTTCGATCTTCTACCTCGGCTTCATCGTTGGGAGCTATCCGGCAATTCTCATGTCTCAAAGATGGCCCATTGAGCGAGTGGCAGCCGGTATTGTTGCAATTTGGGGCGTTTGTCTGATGTGCTCTGCTGCATGCACCAATTGGCAAGGTAGTTAACCACCCTCGTCTAGATGATGAGCCGTTAACATGTATCAGGTTTTTACGCCCAGAGATTCTTCCTTGGGTTCCTTGAGTCTGGAGTGTCGCCTATGTTTATGTTGATCGTCGGCGGCTGGTATAAAAAGCGCGAGCAAGCTCTCCGAATGGGCGCCTGGTACTCAGCAACAGGCTACGTCTCCATGGTGTCTCCACTCATCAACTACGGCCTTGGTCACATCAGTGGCGGAGGTCTCAACTCATGGCAGTATATGTACTTGGTTGCAGGAGCAATCACGGTTCTATGGTCCCTAGTCATCCTCTTTTTCATGCCGCCAGATCCCATCCGCGCACGAGGCTTCAGTGATCGCGAGCGATACATTGCAGTCGCACGTATGAAGGAAAACAACTCGGGTGTGCGAAACAAACATTTCAAGGTTGCTCAGCTGTGGGAATCACTTTATGACATCAAGTTCTGGCTGATTTTCAGCATCGCCTTCCTCATGATGATCGCAAACGGCCCAGTTTCTTCATTCATTCCTATCATCATTTCAGGTCAGTCAACGGTTACGAACGTACTACAACGTCATGTTGACAAATATCACAGGATTCGGTTACAATCGCCTCAACTCGTTGCTACTCACCATGCCTGCAGGAGCTATTATCGGCACCATCGAGCTTACTGCACCCTACTTTGCCTACAGGATCCCTGGTATTCGCACATGGCTCATCGTCATCTGCCAATGCGGCACTATAACAGCATCTATCTTACTTTGGCGACTACCTCGGGGTGAGAAGGGTGGTCTACTGTTTGGTTGTTATATTCTAGCAAGTTTTGGCGGAGCATACGCTGTACTTATGGGACTCCAAATTGCCAACACTGCAGGATATACTAAGAGATCAGTCACGTCTTCCGGGATCTTTGTGGGATATTGTTTGGGTATGAGTATTGATCCGGATATGTGATTTCAGCACTAACGTCACTTCAGGAAACTTTGTCGGGCCCCTCCTCTTCAAGCCGGAAGACGCGCCAGCCTACGGTCCAGGATTCGTTGCAGTGCTTGCAACCGCAATAGCTGCTGCTGCTCTTGCCGTTGTTTATCGCTACGTCTGTATATGGGAAAATCGCCGCCGCGATAAGTCCGGCACAATGGAAGGCTTCGATAACGCGTACGACGATGATCTCACGGATATGAAGAACCCACAGTTCAGATATACGCTATAACGTTTCAATGTCTGTAACGCAACCGCGCTTGACTGGAAGTTAGGGAGCACGGAAGGTCTACTGTACTCGCATCCTTGGATATTACCATAGGAATACCTGCATGCGTCGAAGCTCATGTGCGCGGTCTCAAGTTCGTTGGTTCCGATCGTGCCGACTTGCAGCACGTTACGACTAGCGGTTCTGGCTCACAGGTGGACATTGCGGCCAGATCACGAGAACCTCATCAGTTTCCACGTTTGGTCGATGCGCGCTGTGCGGGGTCAGTGGGGTTTGTTGGTTTTGAAACGCAGAACCGCGCCCTGATCCAACATGGAGCCACGGTTTTCGTCGCCCCACACTATGCCGTCCGGACTACCAACAAGTACAACGGCATGCAAGACACAATCTCCACGGGAACTAATTACCTTTATCGAGCCTACGATTGCGACATGTAAACCCCTCATCCAGTAGCAACAATGCATCGCGTACAGCCCAACTATTCTCACTGTCAGCTTCGTAGGCAGCGTTGACTACACGACTGTTGCGATCTCTTCGAAAATTGACCAGTCGTTACGGTCTTGCAAGCATCTACATTTTCTCCTTTGTTATACAGTTCAAATGTTGTGTTGAGTATGCAGCGCGAGCGGAAGCGATTCTTTCGAGGTGTGAGTTGATTCCTCGCTGACAATACGCATTTTGATCTGGAAACACTGATTTGATGTAAGATATACCATGCAATGCGTCTCCCCGGGATGATCAGGCGAAAGAAGTCAACATCAACACTACCAGATGTGTTCCCAAGCAGTGCTTCAGTGTACGCTTCATTCCCGCGCCAAAGTCAACAAGGCACACTGGCACTTCCCACCAAGCTTGATGAAGTGGCAGACTCGATCCACGAATGTATTCCACAACAACTGCCGGGAGAACACGCGAGTCAAGACGATGTCCGCTACTTCTTGTATCAAGTCTTAACCTTGAAGGAGTACAATTTGGCGCGGAAAAGTCCGCAGTGGGTACTAGAGACCTGTATGCTTTGGCAAGGAGACGGTAATAGGCTCAGATCTCTACCAATCGATGCCTTCCAGCAGCTTTGTCCTCTACATCCAGGGTACGCTGCTATCGACTGGACTGTCAAAGGCTCCAAGTATCGACGTCAAGACATACCGCCATGTGGCGTTCGTGATGAGATTGGACATCGCGTCAAGACCGTCGTAGAGAGCTTGAGGAGGAAGGAGGAAGGTCATCGAGGTCCAGGATGGCAGAACTTAAGCGTCTCCAAGCCTGGTGTAGTCCTGCCGGCAGAGATGGGCAGAACACAGAACCCAACTTTTCCAGGGAATCACAGGTTTCAGATGGCCCAGTTTACACCCGCTTCTGAATTCCCTGTTCAAACCCATTTCTACAATCTCGGAAATCACTCTATGCCCCTTTTGCATCAGGTCCCGTCTGTTGGTATCCAGCAGAATGCAACATATATGCGGCGTCGGCCTTCCATCGCCGCCTCGCATTATTTGCCTCATGTTGCCAGTATGGGACAGAATCAGTCCATCGCCGCAGGAAACAATCAGCACATCTCAATCGGCGACCGCAGTCCTCCGGTTTCTTTGTCGGGCTCACCTATATCCTCCTATTGTCAAACCGGCAGTATCTCGTCTCGACTTACTGAATCTACGGCCAAAACATCACCTCCAATCTCGGAGAGTGAGCATCAATTCCGGCTTTCAAATCTTAACCAGTCTCCAATAGCCGCTGATCCTATGAGCGGCAGTCAGTGCTCTTTGTCGAATTTGTGCCAAGACTCTCCCCGGCGGACCCAGGCAGTACTACCAAGTCGGTATAGAGGCAGTCAGCCTGCTCCACATTCTCGTCTACACGATCAATCTTTCCATCCGGCACACTACATGACTAGTCTTCGATCTCCATCGTACAACGGTTCGATCTATGCTCGATCCGAAGTGTCTTTGACTCCCTCAGACAGCGCAACGAACAAGTATGGATTCCGACGCGACTCAGCCATGGGACCAGAAATAACGCAGCAAACCTTGAAAAGCCCATCTTTCTATTCCCCTTCGATGATTTCGCACCTTTCTCGGTCTTCCACCCAGCGATCATTCGTGACCGCGCCGCCTTGCCCACAAATTATTACTTCCCCTCGGCTAGGTACTGCGACACCAACCGTGCACGGCCAGAACGCCTTCGCACGTCCCATCAATAACTACAGAGTCGATGCTCATGCACTCGAAAAAGCTGAAATGCTTGGTTATAAGTCGATGTCAGGACCAGTGCGTTCGCAGATGGTCGACGAGGAGAGGTTCCGCAAGCTTACTCGAAACAAAAGTGACGCTAGGCTCAACACATGCACAAACATCTCGCCTAAAAACGTTCTTGGGGAAGAAGATCCTGTAGGCCCCCTTTTGAGATTTCAAAATCCTAGGACAGGGCAGCCTAGGCTGACAATATACGAAACAATAGAGCAGCAAGAAAGGCTCGGCAAGCAACATCTCGAAAATCAGAGACGCGGAGAGGTGCAGCAGGGACGATTGAGAACGGTTTATGAGACGATTGAAGAGCAGGAACTTTTGGATAGGAGAGCTCAACGCGGTGTGGACAACTATGTAGGACAGAATTGGTCGAACTACTTGTGATTAATATATAACTAAATTTCAAATGAACAAACGGGTGTAGCCAAAGACGACCGTACACTTGTGAATACATACAACAGATAGAGAGTGGTACATTCTCTATCAAGCCACATTACTTGACTCCTTACTGACACACGTTTCCATGACAACGGATGCTCCCATCCCAAATTCCCTCATATGATGACCACATTTGCGCTAGTCATCAATCTTCCGTCATCGTATTCAGTTCACGACAAGTCCGCCTCCTCGAGCTCGCGTTTCTGGTGCATGCAAGGTTTCGGCGGCTCTTTACGGCGATCCTCGGCGCTTCGGTACAGACTCGTGAGACGCGGAGCGTCAAAGATTTACCGGAAGAAAGCGCAGTGTTCAATGGGGTTCTCCACGAATTCCTCGATGAGGAAGGAGCGTGAAAATTGAAATGAGGGGATGGAATGTTTCGGTACTTTTCAAAGGCCCTAGAATCTGTGGGTATTGGCTTTATGATTGCGAGGCCAATTTGTAGTGTTCATGGCCTTTAACATGAGTATTTAAAGCACAGGATTATGTTTCGAACTTCTGATCATGTTTGGCTGTACTGATAGAGACAGGCATATGAAGCTGTCGGCCCCCATCATCGAGAGAGTCTGATTACATTCAACCTAATTCTCACGAAGGCTTCAGTATCAGACTGTTATCGCAGAGCACAAAACTGACTAGCATTGCTTTTAGTCAGTATCTACTCCTTGCTAAGCTTTCACGGGATCTCGGATCATGATCGTGTTCGTGTCCTCGCCCTGCCCCCCGTATTTTGTCAGATCGAATTTCTGTTCCAGCCTAGGCGTGAAGCCGTATCTGGCATACAGCGGCCGACCCATAACCGAAGACTCCAGGAAGCATGGCAGCTGATCAGCATCGGCTTGCTCTGTTCCCCAGCTGACAAGCTTAGCACCAGCCCCGCGACGATGATGCGCAGGATCCGTGACGAGTATGTGTAGAACTGATAGATGTTAGTAGTTATTCGGCACGGCGAGCGACTTGAGTCATATGATAATTACAATAAAAAGGTTTGGTTCCCATGAACTCCTTTCTGGCCTTGGTCAAGTACCACATGAAATCAATCATTGCCTGCTTGCCATTCTCCTCTTTACCCGGTACCGGCAGCATGGATTGTATCTCTTCTTCCGTGCGCTCTTTCTGGTTGATGCGCCACTTGGCGCCCGCGATCATCTGACCATCTAGCTCGGTGTCGACGACTTTGAGGTACGTGATGTCCTTCTCTTCTCGGATCGACTTGATGTGCTTGTCGACAGATTTGTTGATGTAGGCCTCTGACGGTGGATGCTCGACCATGAACTGTGTCATACCTCCACCTTTCCCTGTCCTGAATTAATGGGGCGCTGCCGAGGGTAAAAGAGTGGTACCTACCGAAGGCGGCGATTTGGATCCGGACAAATTCTGGAATGTCCATCTCCGTGCAAGGGCGAAGCTCGAGAACCATGCTTAAAGTATTGGAAATAATCCGTCGATATCAGCGTTGCTCGTTGGAAGTTGGTGTTGTGGGGGTGTCAGATCTTAAGGCAATGAGGCTGCACAGTTTGCACCTTCCTCCATTGGCATCGGGCTCCCGAAATCGCATGGTGTGAGTCGAGCAACGCCCTTTCACGAAGCGCAATGACTCAGCATCAGCTCACAATACTATGCGACGCCCTTCTTTCTTTCTGAACAACTTGCGAAGCCCGTGGATAATTGTCGATCTGCTGGCGGTATTTTGACTGCGGGGCAAGGCCATGACGTCGCTGCGGCGACAGCCTCACCAGTAACCTTGACCGCCGATTCGCATCACCAACACCAACGGCAAGTGCCACTGAACAGTACTGTAGTCTCGATGGAAGAGAACTAAGCGAGGGACACAGGAGTAGAAAGTAATGCAGGAATCTCCATCAAGCCAGCTTTGTCCTTCCAGGAAGCTACGTCTCTCCTCCGGCGAAATTCACGGTTCGGACGTCTGAATAAGCTCACCAAGTTGGGGCTAATCAGTGCATGGCCATTGCCCAGCAATTGCAGATCAAGATGATGAGATCACGAGGCCGTGCGTATGGAACGCCCCAGCCTCATTGCTGAGACGTATCGTGGTTCGCAAAACAAAACTCTGAAACCGGTCACAGAAGGGCAACACCCACATACTGTGCACAGAACTCAGTAATCAGAGACCAAAGGCATCTCCACCGTCATGGACAGTGATGAATTCGAGTTGCTGCAATATGGTTATGGCTCCCAGCAAGAACCTGGATCGCGGACCGTATATACATTTCTCACGAGCCTCCGTTCAGTACAACGCCGACTCAAGAGCGTTCTGGTTTTACCATGAAATCTAATCCGTAACCTTTTGTTGCACACCGCATATCATCATGATGCCAAGCCCCTCCTGTCTTCCTCAGAGTACCGAAGTAGCCGTCCAAGAAACAGCATGAACACACGGAAGGTACCGCCGCTCTGCCTCGGCACGTAATTGCAAATGGGAACCCAGACGCCCTCCTCAGATCAGCAAAACATGTCTCAGATCTGCCGGGACGTCCCTTCAACGACTATCAAATTCAGCCCTATCCGGTAGCTTCGTCCTAGCGTCGCACCACACCTGTCGAAGGTGAGCCGATTCTGGCATGGAGAAGCCGGCCAGACGTCTGTTACACATGTCTCAGCACTTCTGACAGAGTGTGCTATTGTGGACTTGCGCATAACGGCCGACAGCACTCCAGTGTCACCCCAATATTGAAACATGACAGATTTGAGTTATGGTCTGCCTTCATGACCAGTCCTGTGCTTTCAACCTCGGCTGGTAAGATCGATACAAGCCTGTTCTTTATAAATGTGCCGCTAAGTACGTACCGATTGTTCAGAGCCTCTCATTCATCTTCATTATCATTCAACAAAACTAAACCTTACGACACTTAATCATCTAATTTCTCTATTCGAAGATCATCTGCAACTACCATGAAGTCATTTGCTCCGCTCCTCGTTCTTGCTCCTCTTGCCTCGGCGGCCCTCTCGTCCACAACTCAGAACGATGTCACCAACGGCAGCGGCTGCAAAGCCATGACTGTTCTCTTTGCCCGCGGCACCACAGAGACCGGTAACATGGGCTCAGTCGCAGGACCGCCGTTTGTCACTGCCATTGGCCAGATGATGGGCGGCGCGCAGAATCTTGCCGTCCAGGGCATCGAGTACCCTGCCGATATCCCCGGATTCTTGGCTGGTGGTGATGCCGCAGGCAGCGCATTGATGGCAAAAATGGTTGGCCAGGTCATGGCTGCGTGCCCTAATACAGCCCTTGTCATGGCTGGATATTCGTAAGTTTTCTCTTGCCTAATTAAAGACCGAAATTAACGATTCGCAGTCAGGGTGGACAATTAGTCCACAACGCGGCTACTATGTTGACAGCCGACCAATCTGCATTCGTACAGAGTGCGGTTATCTTCGGAGATCCAAACAACGGCGATGCCGTTGGCAATGTCGGCGCTGCCAATACCAAAGTCATCTGCCACAACGGTGACCTGATCTGCGCCGGCCAGTCTGTCATTCTTGCACCCCACTTGACATATGGTCGTGATGCGAACACTGCCGCTGCATTCGTCATGTCAACCGCCGGCGCTGCTACGGGAGGTGCTGCTGCGGCTGCCGCAAAGGCAGTGGTCGGCAAGTTCGCGAAAGGCTTCTCTGCCTGAGTGTTTGGGAAAACGAGTGATTCATTCCATTCATCAACCGATGTACATAAATATGATTATAATCGCTGCAGGTCAGCTTCAGATGAACATACTTCGTAAAGGGTGATGAACAAGGCTGTGCCCACGCTAGACTACTACTAGTTAGTCAGCCATGGAGCATTGGTGCCTTACTACGTTCTCCAAGCTCATGTTTGTTACACCGCGCAACACAATGACCACCTCCAAGCTGCTCACGAAGCTGTTCAAGCGCAAGTCCAGAAAAGACGCAAGGAATGACGCAACCACCGCATCCACGCCCCACTCAGCCTCATCCGCGAGCACGCCAGCTTCGACATCACACCAGCTCGCGCAGACCCTCCAATCTCACCAGCAACTAGCCTCCCCATTCTTCTCGCTCCCAGGAGAGCTACGCAACAAAATCTACACCTACGTGACCTACCCCTCCCTACTAAGCATCGCCATCTTCAAAAGCCCAGACCCCGTACTCTCGCCTAATATATTCCACCTCTGCCGCCGCATGCGGAGCGAGGCTATCTCACACCTATGCTCGAGCAAATCCATCTCCCTTACCGACTTGCGCACTGCAAATGCCTTCTTCGAGTTGGTGCGGGACGAGATGCCGAGTCTGCGACACATCACGATTCGCAGCGCTTCTGCATGGCGCTCAAGGACTGCCGAGGCCGAGGTCGAGAAGAGCGTGTTTTTGGATCAACTTGAGCTTGCTACCGGGCTGAAGAAGCTGGAGATGGTGATTGGTCAGTGGCCTTTGAGTGCACAGGATAGAGCACAGCTTGGCGATGCGGGGTCGGTTGGTGCTGGGTTTCTCTACGCGGTGAGGGACTTGGTTGATCGGGAGGTGGGTGGGGACGAGCTGGAGAGGGCCACGATGGAGAGGTTTCTGGCGCTTTGCAAGAGCTTCGGTGCGCCGAGGGCGGTGCAAGATCTCAAGGCCGCATTGCACGAAGAGTATGCGCAGCGAGAAGTGAAGGTGTTTAGACTGTGTAGGGTGACGAGCTTGGAGGGTGGAATCGAGAGGGCTGAGCTACCAGTAAGGATACCTTCGTGTTTGGTAACCGCAGAGCATGGTATCTTGGAGGCGATACCGTAAGGACTTGCTGTAGTGGACAAGATGATGAAATTTGAGCATCCTGTGTGCGAATCAACTACGACTTGGGAACCATCAGACGATCCACATCTGCACCATACCCTCCGTTTACACCAGTGAACTTGATCTCGTTAGTGCCGGCTCTCAAATCCACGTTTAGCACACTGCTTCCTGGATCTCCGCCGCCATGAGGCAAGAAAGCAATCCTTTGTGTCCGACCGTTCACGCTCACATCGGCGACACGTTGGCTTCTATCTCCGTTCAAATGCTTGACCCTGATGCTTGTTTTCCCCGCAACATCGCTCTGAACGTTGCTGAACACTGCAGCCCCACCGTTCGGACCGCCGACATAGCCTGCCGCGCTCCCACCAGAGCACGACGAGCACGTGATGACGCGTGCATTATTGCTCAAACCTGCGACCTCGCCTTCATACTGGTTCTCAGTCGGGCCAGAGCTGGCTACTCCGGTGCTCGGGTTCAGCACCCAGTTCACTTGGTTCTTCAGGGTAGCTGTGGTTCCTGAGATGGTGAGCGGGAGCCATACGTAGGTGCTCCGCATCAGGTTGTCGCTGACCCAGCGGTCGCCCATGTAAACGAAGTTGTCGCCCACAGGCAGCACAAAGGTCGTCTGTGAGGCGTACGTGTTAGAGCCGCTGTCGGCAAACTTCTTCCAGCCTGACCAAGGTCCGGAGAGGGAGGTCGCGGTGCTGTAGTAGTTGTCGTTCGGATTCCAACCTGTGAGCTGCGAGGCAAACATGAAGTAGACGCCGTTCTTCTTGACGATTGCAGGCGATTCATACTTCTCGGCCCAAGTATACACATTAGAGGTTATGGTGGTGTAGTCAGCTGAAAGGGCATTTATGCGGAGGCCGTTTTGGCGCTGGATATATGAGTATTAAGACAATGTGTATGCAGCGAGTCGAATGACTTACGTCTTCGGTCAGGAGGTATGCCTTGTCATCTGTATCGACGTAAACGCCAGAGTCGCGACTTTGAAAGCCCAGCGGCTGTTCGCTGCGCAGATACGTGTACTTTCCGCACACAGTGTTACCAGTGGCGACGCCAATCTTGGCTTCTTTGTAGTCGCCGCTGTCGATATGCATCCACATGACATACTTGTTGGTGGCTTTGTTGTAAATGATCTTCGGGCGCTCAATGACACGGTTTGGTCCTGTGTCACCCGATGCTGTTTGCGAGAGAAGAGCGCCTTCGTAAGTCCATTCTACGAGATTGGTCGAGGAATAGCAGTTGACATTGATGAACGAGGTGCCGTTGGTTTTGTCTTCCCCGACCCTGAATGGGTCAGTCAGCTCGTGTGCTTTTATGGAGCTGATGTGAGGTGCACGTACCAGTACCACTTGTCGCCAACTTTGAGGATACCACCACCATGAGCCTGGATGTGCTGACCGGTGTTTGTCTGTCAGGCAAATCAGTCATTTGCATACGATGGTGTTGACGGCTGCGCTTACCGCGGTCCAGGTTGCACCAGGCACGATCTGCAGCGAAGCTGTCGCTGCTGAAACGAGTAGGCCCAATACCGAGACAATGATTGAACGCATACTGCTGTAATTCGAGATCAAGTTGCCTCCGTCTTAACGCTGATGCGGACCTCCTCCCACACTTATATGCAAGTATCACGGAGGGAGCGGGCCTGTGCACTCCGAGGAATTAATTTCGACCACCCGATTCGAAGTAGCCAGGCGTCGGTCATCACGAGTACATCGGTGCAGGATCGCCACAGAAGGTATTGTTCCGGCCTGTTTCGAAGATTGTGGAGCAAAGTATGGGGAGCATTAGTGTCGGGTAACGGCATTGCTTGTTTGGGGGATCGTGGTTGTGCTCTAGAACACTTTCCCGATGCCCGTTGTTGTCATATCATGTCTGTTTTGAGTACAGTGCGACCTAGTCATGTGGTGTTGTGGGTGTGGAGCTCGTAAATAGCAGCCTCCTGAATCAGGAAATGCGTCCGCCTGCGGTTGCAGCGTGCCAAGTTGAAGTGGAAGTTGATAGGAAGGGAAATCTCCATCCAAGTTGGACATACTCATATTCTTGCTTTCAGGTACATATTGGCGATGGCTCCACACCCTAATCGATGATTTCTGTCTTCAGCGATGCGGTATCCTCCTGTGACACTCTCATAGTCTCATTGCCGAAGTTGGTTGTGAGAATGACGCCTGAACTCGGCCTAAGACCACCGGTAGAAACCTGGTAAGTGACGAGCCTCCGCGCTGTATCTCCTTGTGCTCATACCCCAGCGGCCTGACGAGTGCGATAATCTTATGTGCCGAGTGCAGTCGAACCTCCGTACACGATAGTAAACCGTAGCCAGGATCTGTGCTCAGTTCTGTTCCATCGATTGTCGCCGGGTAGGCAGTCTTCGTGTGGGCCTTCAGCTCGACTCACCTTATCCTTTGGTGTGCCTGGCTGACAAAGGCACGGCTCTTGAAGTCTGTACCATCATTCCTCCACGGATGCGGATACGGCAAGTATGGTCACCATAGCGGTACGACGCTGCCTTACTCTGGAGATGTTGTAGGTAACCGTAGGTGACGGGGAAGCGGCCAGCTGCGATCGGTGCAAACCCCGCCATCTCCTGATGAGCTCCGGAGCAACGGCTGCCCTCGCACATGTCTCTAGAACCTCTAGAAAGCTCGAAGCTATCTTTGGATACTCCCTTGACGCTTCCAGACAGCTTCCGAAGTCTTGCAGTCGCCTTGTTGCGGTGCTGCTGGGGATGGTGTTGAGGGGCACCTGCGAGAGTGGCCGCCAAACGCCACACCAAGAGAGCTGTCGCCAAACTCACTCGCAGCGGCCTCCACTCAACCACCCCACCACCACCAGCCCACCATCTCCTCCTACACTCTGGGCGTGCCCGTATTTGAGACGGGGAGCTCTTCTTTCTCAGCAAGCTTCCTTCGGCGCTGCCTGCTTTACGTGTCGGCAGCTCTGTGTCCCTCTCCGTAAAGCTTCGTGCTTCCTTCGGCCAAGCACATCGGCCTTGCACGACCTCGCCTGGTCTTGTTCCTTACTAAGGAGCTTCTCGAGGGCCATGATTGGCTTCGCGTCGACTGTGATAGCTTCAGCCGAGCTTGCCGTCGTTGCTATAGCTCTGCACGGCGGGCTGCGGGCCTCCGGCAGGCTGCCAGCAAAGCGACAGCTCTTGCGCAGCCTTTGAACCGATGTCAGCTCTTGCACAGCTTCTGAACCGATGCCAGGCACTCAAGGATACTACAGTAAGTTTCCAGAAGTTCTGAGAATACCACGAGGGTCTTTCGCAGCTTGGCTGACTTGACCTGCGAGCAGTAGCCATTGCGGTAGCGGCAGCGGCAGCGGCAGCCCCGCCTCCACGACATGTGTCGAGACACACCTTGCGCAATGCTTCAGTCATAAGGAAGCCCCGAGCTCGACCACGACGTCGACACAGACAATCCAAAAGCCTTCTCGACGTCTCAACACCACAAGGGCATAGCTGAGTGGTAGCTTAGTCAACGCCCGCCAGCGAAGGTCCTTCGTGACCAAAGAATACTGTTGATGGCGACAGATCGCCAGGTCCTTGCTGAATGGCCAAGCTTCATTTGCTGCGGTAGAAGGAGAGCATGACCATGCCGTGTGGCATCCGTGCAATCGATGCCGCTTTGTGATTCTGAACGTTGCGCACCGTCTCGATCGTCGGCAACAAAGTTGAACAGCCTCATCGTAAAGGGAGTATTCGTTCCTTTTGTCCCTCACATCTCGGTATCCATCTCTTTCACGTCGATCATCTCAGCAAACGCGTCTCTCGTATCGATCAAAATCTCTCGCTGCTCAGCTCACCGACGTCTCTTCTGGTCGCACTTCGCGTCGATCTGACAATCTTCTCACTCTCGCGATACTTCCAACACTCGACACAGCTGCTGTTGGCACTCAGCCTCTCTTCACACATCTCGACCACGTTTCTATCTCATTGTCTCCTTACATACAGAAAGGTAACATGGCGATGGCGGTTCAACCTCTACAGAAAAGGTCACTGTCACGAACGGCCTTCCTTGAGGCACAGCGCGCGCTTAGATGAGCAACCTGTGCCGGCGGCTGGGGGGGCCCGGAGCTGGCACGCCCCGTGTACGTATGTTATACAAACCGGTCCCCTGACACGTCAGCTGTTAGGAGACATTGAGTAGATTCGTGGCGCGACGATGCTGGCGAAGATGTTAAGAGCAAGCTCGGCAGTGTTCGAGATGGTCGTCATCAGCTGCACCCACACCGATGTGTTTGTGTGCGCCAGGGAAAGCGTCTGTCCAGCAGCGAGCAGTGCGTATGACTACGATGCCAGTGTCATTGCCAGACCACCCCTTGAAATAATGGGCACTCGATGCATGCAGCTGCACCTGCTTTTGATCCACACCTTGCTTGAAGACCAACAATAGCCTGATCGACTGAGCTCGTCTTAACATCAATGGCCTGGACGGAACAGTAAATCGTGTGCTGGAATGTAGATGCTGCCGGCCATTTAAGGTATGTCGCATCTATCATGTGTAAGTTGCTGATAGCCATCGAATACGCGAAGCTTACCAGAACGATTGTTCGTGTCGAGCTCACCCCCCCCCCCCCCCCCTTCGCACACGCATCAGCATCCCTTGCTCTTCCTCATCTCTTGCTCTTCCTCATCTCTTGCTCTTCCTCATCTCTTGCTCTTCCTCATCTCTTGCTCTTCCTCATCTCTTGCTCTTCTTTTTCGTCCTCTACTCTAACTCATCTCTTTCCCTATCTCCTTCTTCCAGCTGTCTCCTCTTCATTGTTGCGTACCTTGTCATTGCGTACCTCCACTCTTGCTTCCACATATCTCTCGTTTCCACCGTCACTTACCTTAGCACCCCATCTCGCCTAACTTCAAATCTTCTTCCTGAGCTCTCCGTCAGATCTTCGCCTGTTCTGCAATACCGCTTTGTTTTGACCTTTCTCCTGTGTCAGCTTCTTCATTTCACTCTCAATTTGCGATCCGCTTCTCAACATTATTCGTCGATCGTCAGCTTGCGACCTCATCTCCTCTCAGCTCTCTCTTCCATCTTCACAATCTCTCTTGCCTCTCTCTCGTATCTCTTTTGCCTCTCTCTCGTATCTCTTTTGCCTCTCTCTCGTATCTCTTTTGCCTCTCTCTCGTCTCTCTTTTGCCTCTCTCTCGTCTCTCTTTTGCCTCTCTCTCGTCTCTCTTTTGCCTCTCTCTCGTCTCTCTTTTGCCTCTCTTATTTCTATCTTCCTCGCTTTATATCTCCCTCGCTTGATATCTCCCTCGCTCTGTATCTTCCTCGCACATTCTCCTCCTCACTTTCGCACTCTCTTTCTCTCTTCCTTCTCACAAACATTTGTTAGCCCCCGTTGGGTCGTCGACGCTGTCTCATCCTTTCTTCTCGACCCGTGTCTTTCGTCTATATCCTTGTCGAGTTTTCGATGTAGCATCTTCAAAACCGACATCTCATTGCTTTTGTGATCCTTTTCTTCATCACACCAGACACCTCCATCATCTGCATCCTGCCCCTTCCGTGCATATCGAGCGTCTTTGGTGCTAGTGTCTGCACTACAGCATGAGGACAGCCCGTAGTGATGAATGCTGGTCGGGTATGTAGTACCAGATCTGCTCTCTGAGAACTGGCTGCGGCGCAGAAGCTCGAATGCTCCAGCCCGAGGCCTTGTGTCATGTGGCTTCTCATTGACAAGTACCAAGACCGAAGCTACGCTGAGAACATTCTGAATGGTACCTGATTGGTACCTGATTGATACCTGAACGAGGCATGTCGGTCGCCTGACCACAGGCTTTGCTCAGGGCTGCTCAAGAGTCGCATAGGTGCTGTTCGGGTGCTATACAATGGTTGCATCGAGACAAAGCGATGGCCGAGAAGTTACGTGGGTTGTTACCGGAGGTATTGGCCGTCGAGGCATTGGAAAATTGAAGGGGATGCCGAGCAATTAGCCGTGGCGTCCGCGGTGACTGTTACGACGCTGCTATGCACAGCTCTTGACCCTCGGTATACTGCGCTCCAGCGTCGTCCTTTAGCTCCATTGTCGTCCACACCATCGACCCTGGGGGTGATTAGTTCTCCCTTGCTCTTCTGTCTCTCTTGTCCGTGCGCCATTGGTTAGGATCCACAGCAAGGGATGCATTGTGGCGTCTCCCTTTGTTGCGCCCTTGAGCAAGAAGTGCGCACATACGGGATCCTCGCATTGCCATCTGATCGGGGTTTGATCTTTCTCCTCTCCGGACCAGAATCGTGTCGAGTGGAAACGTAAGTATCGATTCATCCTGGATCCGATCTCGCTAAACCTTGTCGCGGCCAATATTCGTTCTATCTGATCAAACTCTTTCCGAACCCCGAAGCTTTTCGCAAGTATGATCGGCTTCATCACGAACAGACGAAAGGCACGCAAAGAGGCGCGCTGTGCGTCAACAGTGCCTGTCAAACAGTCTCATGAACCAATGCTACCAAGCGAGACTCACGCTGCGACAGCACGATCTGACCCATATCAGTCTTTATCGCAAGATAAACACGTTTGCGACAGGAAGAAGGCAGAGAGGCTCGAGGCTGCCGTCGCCGGGAAGTTGGGCTGTCGATGAGTACGCCGCTTGAGTGTTGTGGGACTGGTAGCTGCGCGTTACAACACGAGGAACTGTCCTGGTCTTCCGAGCTTGCAGGATGAAACAGGATCATCGAATTGGCAAGATAAGATAGCAACTGGAAAGCCCCTTGGACTTCTCTTTGGTCGTCTCGCTGATTGCACGCATCAAGGCAATTTTGATCGGCTTCACCTTCAATCTCTTAGCAGCAGTCTACCGACTGAGCCTTCGAGCGAATAATGGCCAAAGGCTTCGATGCAAGCTCGACCCAAACAGGTTATGGCGTGTTACCTACGTTATGGGACGAGCGATACATATTGGCTGCCTATCGCAACGTTGAATGTTCGGTACTGCCTATCGACGACAGCGTGTGATGCTGCATGCAACAAGTCTTGTTGCTGTACATGTCTCTACTCTCCAGCGCTGTCGTAGAATTTTGTGGTGTCGCTCGGTCGACTCGACAAGATTTTCCGAGAGAAGGGATGTTGACGCCGCGATGACCCCTGTCCCTAGTCTTGCTGTCACGAAGATCAAGACGTAGAGGTCTGTCAATTTTCAGTGGCGAATGTCGGGCTGGCCGCAGTCCTGAAAACTTCCACAGGGCGAGATTTCATCCTCAAGACCGGCTCGTTGATGCTGCTTTCAAGCCAATGAAAACTCTTAGGCTTGGTACTCTGCTTTGGATTTGACCTCGAGATGTTGCTTCGAGTCGCAAGTCAGGTTTGTTTCCGATCTTGTCGCCACCATGTCATCTTGGGTACAGCTGAACCGAGTCATGCTGCAGAGCGCCTGCGATGCCGCCAAGTCATCAACCAGAGAGCGAGAACTCATTGGACATAATGCGATTCGCAGTTTCGAGCCGATGAGTCACGGTCCCGGCAGCTCGACGTTCAGGCTTCTTGCTATGAAGCAAGCACGACAGTTCTGCAGAATAGCATAGAACGTTTGCGTCGCATCGATGGATGTAGTATCTTTCGACTGGGGGGTTGCTCGTCTGCCCTGGCTTTCCGGAATCCGACACGTCAATATTCCCAACGTTCTGTGGACTCATCGATGTTGGCTGGTTCTGCCTGTCGCTCTTCTTGTAACAAAGAAGTCAAGGTCGCCGTGTTGAGGTTTCAACGCGCAGTTTGGATAGCAGAGTTATCAACCCAAGACGACTGTCAGCTATTGTCAGGCTAATGTTGCCACTCATGGCCGTTGGGAAAGGTATACTCACACGCGCGAAGAGTAAGCACTGCTTCCGTTGTCAGGAGCAGGTGCTGATCTGCAGAGTGCTGCTGTGGCCTCCTAAGACTGTCCTCGGATGTCCACAATTATTTTGCTCCAGCATCGAGGCTCGCATGATTGCATCGCGGCGCCTTCGACGCTCAGGGACAGAAGGTGGGCAGGGTAGATGTTTCAATCCTTCGATTCTTCGATTCACCGATTTGCTCCAAACCCAGCCTCAGTTGTTCTGATCCAGTCAAGGAAGCTCAAGACTGATGTCGTTCCCACTTCTCTGTATTACCGCTACTTCCCTCGTAGCACATCCGGCCGGCTCGCTCGCTGAGCTGACTTGGCGCGTGTCGCCAAGGCGTAGTGTTTCAACCGAGAAGAAAAGAGCTGCAGATCTGTCGGTGATGATAGCTGCTGCGTCGTACGTTAGCTTTGCGATGAAGCATTGATGCGCATGCGGCTCATCTTCAGGATACAAAGATTTCTTGCACATCGTCCTTTGTCGAGGAGGCACGCCTACGTCACACCAGCCCTCGACACTGTGTGTTTTTCCAAACAAACGAGATATGGGACTAACTGGGACCGTGCGATTTCCTTCACAAGCTCTGATGTGAGCCCCTCCGCAGTGGTTTCCGATTGCGTCGTCGACGAGGGCGAAGCTGGCGCTGGAGGCAGGTGCTCAAGATGTGCTTCTCCAGATCAGTGATTCGATGAAACACGATGAAGACGCCTCTGACCTGCACGAAATAAGAGGGCTGCTTTTGCAGCGACGATGGAATGATTCCCATGACGCAAGTCGGTGTTTGGGGTGGTGTTGTGAATCAGTGAAGCCCGTAGTGCGCCATTGGGGCACTAGCACGGCAGCAGGCTATCGACGACATCCCCGGCTGCAAGCCGAACGACCCACTGGGAGCCTCGAAATATAGGCTTAAGATTATCTCGGGGCATCCTGCCACATTACCATGCAGGAAGCCTCTTTCGAATTGCATGGGAAGTGGGCAACGTTTGGACACATTTCAGGGAAACAAAGACTTGCATTGTGTCTATACAGAGATGTTGAGAATCTCCAGACGCCGGTATGAAAATCAAGATCAGTAGCAGCAGGAGGCCACAACCAAGAAGGCACTCAGCGCGCCGGAACGAACGACCGCCACCGTCGCCATCCACCCAGAATGACCGCCCAGCCCACAACCAAAATGCATAAACGCCAAAGAAAGTTACGATATACACAAGTTTCTCAAGGCCTGGCACCACCACGCCAGGCTCAGTCGACCCCTCCTCAATGTGAAGGTCGTCCTCCCTCAGGTCTGAAAGTACGCCTTCGGGTTGAGTTCACCGCGAGCTCCTACCGCTTGTCGAGTTTTGCCCTCTTGTCCCCACGAATGACCTCGGGGTCTTCGTTGTCGGACTCGTACAGCAGCGAGCCAGGCGCAGGCTGGAACGGCTGTTGCTCCCTGGACCCCTGCTCGCGCGCGACTGCATAGTTCTCGAGCTCTTCCAGCCAGTCCCGGTACTCCGGGTTTTCTCGCAGCTGTTGGATCATGAGATCGCGGAGGCGTCGCTGGTACATCAGCTGCTGCTGTTGCTGCTGCTGTTGTTGCTGCTGATGTTGTTGTTGCTGTTGTTGTTGCTGTTGTTGTTGCTGCTGTCGTTGCTGTTGTCGTTGCTGTTGTTGTTGCCGCTCTTGCTGCTCTTGCTGCCAGCGCAAGAGAAAGCGGTACACTGTCGGGAGCAGTGTCCGGCGAGCCATGCTGCGGGCCGTGAAGGCCAAGACAAAGAACGTGGCCATGAGCATCACGAAGATGCCCAGGTCTGAGGCGGCGGCGTTCTCGTTGTGAGAGGGCATGTTGTAGTCTTCTATCGCGTGTTAGGGAGACGACAATGATGGGAAGGCGGCGTGAGGGTTTTCAACTAGAGCTTACACAAGGGAAGTTTCTGGCGATTGACAGCTTTGCTGAAGACAATGCAATGAGAGAGTGCGGTGATGGTTACAGAAAGAAGCTGGAAGTCACGGTTGTAAAAGTGAGAGCACGTTTTATTAGATCACATCCGCTCTTCACCTTCACCTCGAGTCGGCAAACCCTCAGTGGAGCAAACGATCACGAAAACATTGCGATTTTGATCAGATCGATCAATTACTTAACAGTGTGATGGACATGGTAAATATTGGCGCAATTCTCAACCAGTGGGCCAATCTATTACGACTTGGTAACCAACATCACCCACGATGCCGCCGTCAAGAAAGACGATGTTTCAGAAGGAGAACAAGAATCGAGAAGTTCGCAAAGCACATTGGCACGAGCGAGTAATCGGAAAGATATCTCACCATCCTTGGCTTATCTTCACGAACGTGCGGCTTGAGCTCGTAGGCAGCTGAGTCATGATCATATTTTCATTGCATAATGTAGAGGCTACAGGATGGGTTCGGTCCCTTGATTGTATCCAGACCTCTCTAGACACCAATGTGTCTACACATCTTGTTTATCCTCCCCTAACGGCTCACATAAGCCTCGCGAGCCAAAGATATCTGCCACTCTGTTGGACCAGGCTCGTCTCAATGTCTTCCAAGATCATTCTGCGCACCGAGGTTGTATTGTTTGACCAAATCGTCCAGCAGCGCCTCAAGAGGCTCATCCTCGACAAACAGCCTAGCAGCTGGATGGTCTATCGTGACTTGGTCGAACGGCCCATCAGATGTGAGCGCCTTGTGTCAAGCAGACGCGTGGGGGAACACGTCGAGGAGACTGTTCCAGTTGCGCCAGTGCTCGTCGCTCATCGGGATGTTCACGGCGTGAACAACGTTGGAGACCACGGTATCGGTATAAACAGGTGTTTGCAGGTCCGTACTCATGAACTGGTCAAGCCAGACAAGGACTGCACCTAAGGTGTCGATGTTTGCCACGCACTGGCTATGGACCATGAGGAGAGGACCCAGGATAACAACACGATGCAGTGTCTGTATTGAGTCAGCAGGTAGTTGCTTGCAACAAGCTGAACGCTTACTCTTGGTGGAGGTCTGACAGCTCGCATCGGATGAGCGGTAGAGATTGCAGGAACTGGACTCGGAGTAGGGTCTGCCGTAGAAGTCATTGCTGTTCCGCATCGGTCGAAGAGATGCAGCAAGAGTATCTGCTGAAGCCATTGTAGGAACAGAATGCTGTTGAGCGACCACGTGCGTGCCAGCACCGAGCGTGCTATGCACTGTGCTATGGTCGGATTGGCTTTGGTAGTTTTTCGGTAGGGCGCCCGCGTCGAAACTAGCAGACGTAGGGGAAGTCGGAGTGGTGACTTGTTTAGGTTTTGTTCGTAACAATGCTTCGTGCTCAAGGTAGCTTCTAAACCTAGACGTAGGGTAAGACGGAGTCGCGACTTCTCCATACCCTGCTTTTAGGACAGTGGGGAACGATTTTGAGGAAATTCTGGGCAGTCGCAAGTCGAAGGTACTGTCGGTGGGTAAGATCGGTGAAGAGTTTATACAGTAAGAGGCTGTTTAGCTTGGTACGAGCTTGGCGGATCAAACCGAGCTTCTCTGGCGCCTGTAGTCTCCTCCCCAACCTCTCTAAAGGTTTGTTTGAGTGCACGTGAGATAGGCCAAGACAAAGCTACCTCATGTCATCAGGTTAATTTCAGCTGTCGCAAGCATACGCACACTGAACAGCTGCGTGATTGCTTGGCCGTACCATAAGGCAATTGATCATGTCAAATCACATGCGATGACCTGAATTGATTGATGATCACATTTAATCCTCTGTATTTGAAAGAATGCTACGAACTCCTCTGACATGACTCCGTTTCACAAGTTTCACGTCTCTCAATCCCATTCATTGCACCCTTCAGTCACGGAAGCCACGAACGTGAAAGGCTGCATCAATCAGATGAAAGCAGCACTGGATTTCCCATTCGCAGATTCGATGTGAAGAAAGCCACAGTGTGCATACGGTCACGAGCTGTTATGGATTCCGTTGTGGCATGTACTATTTCTCGCGGTCAGACAACTATGATGTACGGCAGCATCAAGACTTCCGGGTGGGAAGTGTTTGATCACTCACATTTTGCGGACTTGGACGGATGACAGTCAACGTGCAAAGCTGTTGCCTACTTTAGCCGTGCGGAACTCGTCGGAGGCAATGTTGTTTTGGGCGTGGTACTATATAGCGATGAATTTGAGTTAAGGCCGTTCGAACACAGTGCGCATAGATAAGTCTGAAGGTGTCAGTCTCAAGTCAAGAAAGAGTAAGATAGCATATGCAATAGTTCTAGGGATAGTTACCTTGGGTGACAGGAAGTTGGTCGATAGCTGGTGAGGTGACTCGAGGTTGACAGATGCCAATGACATCGAGACAGCGACTTTTGAGACTGACGACGCTGATGGAGGGCGCTTGCGTGCTGCAAATGTCTTAGGGGAGTCGGCTTGTTTGACTGGCGTTGACGTTTATCGATCGAGAGCAAGCAGCTGCAGCTGTGAGCCTTCTGTAAACAAGCTCAAATTGAACTGCATACCTTGACACCACCAGTGCTGACACCTATGCTGTCATGCCGCACCGACAGCCGCCAATCTCACGATGCACCCCAAGCGATGTGCGACATGAGAATGATGGCTGTCGGTGCGGCATGTCAACACAGGATGTCAGATCAGGCGAGTATGATGCACAGGTAGCGTCTGGTGCGCTGTGAAGTTGATGGCGTGCAGATAGGTGATGATGTTGTCTTCGGAAAGCGCTACAGTTAGGTTAAGGGCTTCACCATGCATCTGCAGAGTTCTGGATACTTACAAGTGCACGGCGTAGGTGAGGTTTTGTGATGATGTGTATGTAGATTGTGAGGGAGGGAAGATGCTAGAAGAGGGGCCAAGAGGGCGAGCCGAGAGGGGCAAGGGCAAGGGCACCAGGGCTACGTCACTTGCGTACCTAACTGATCTTTTCTGATATCGAGTATTGTAAGTGAAAGAATCACTCCCAAAGACGCACAACATAGCCTATATCACAATACAGCATCAATTTGAAGCAAATTCATGGTTCGTTTTGCGGTTTAGAAGATTGGGGCGTGCCACTTTGCAGGAACGGTGATCTTTCTGACCTACTAGAAATGCGTCGAGCGAGATCTGCTGGCATTGCGATACGAATTTAGACCTATTCGGTTGCTCAGTATTGATATCAAGCACTTCCTCACTTCCTGGCCCACGGATAAACCCTCGAGTCTTCTTCCCTCCGCTACTAATTTTTCCAGCTTCTCTTCCATCTGGCAACTGACGCCCTTTCCCTCGGCAATTGAACCCACAGACCAGACCACGCGTTTCAAGAACTTTATGTGACTCTGTTGGATTCGAATAGTCATATGTTGCAGCAAAGAAGGCAGGCTGACGAACGACGTCAGTGCGTCACTGTGCACGTCGATAATAATTCGCGTTGCGTATTGCCTGCATTTCCGTGCCAACTCAGCAAGCTTTGAAACAGGAGCAATTGTGTGCTTCGCGGGGTTTTTCGGCCAATACTAAGCGTACTCTGCGCTTGATATACACTATTGGCTTGAAGGCTGCTGGTTTCGCGTTGAGTCTATGTGCTGCCATGTCTCGTCTGCTAGTCAGACAGAGCAGCATTGCCGGCGTCAGGTCAAGAATCGATGACTTACTTGCGGTTGTTCTAGCGAAACTTATGATTGAAAATTAAACTACTTTGAAGACCATGAGTTCCTAAGCTAACATTGGTCGGTACCAATTTCATGGCTGTGCATGATAATGTGCTCAAGGGAATTTGGCATCCCGTACAAATTGTCCCTCCAATTAAGAGCTTAGACTAATATCTTTGCCCACTTATGTCTCTCTCATCGTCAACTCTTCTTTGTAGTATCGTAATGAAGGCCCCAAGTTTGATGGGAAAGGTACTGGTCGATGGTGTGGAAGCTTTGGGTGTGCTGCCATGTGATGAGACTTCACGAAGGAAGTAATCGATCGCCCAGCGGTCGTAGTTTCTGGTGATGGTCGAAACTTGGAAGTTGATGGGTTGGTTGGTAGCGGTGGTGCGAGTGGAGAAGATGGGTAGCGATGGCCGGTCCTTCTGGGTCTCGTCCAAGCGCTGGCAGGTCGCTGTGGAGTCCAGGACCCGCTTTGAGTGTACAAGGAGTGAGGTAGTAGAGGAGCAGTTCTGTCAGTGCTGAGATTGCGTCGACATGGCCGGCGATTTTGAATCAGATCTGATGTTGGGGCTTCACTTCTTCGCAGTCCAAGCCGACCTCGGAGGCTTTTGTCTACTGTCTGTAGCGGAATAAGACCCATCTGTTCAGATCGCTCCTGTATGAGCCTCTCATATTTGCGCTTCCGTTCCTCAGCAGTCATTGGGCGTTGCTTTCTGGGGAAGAGGACTCGAGTATACCAAGTGTACAGCGCTGCGACGGCCATAACTACAAAGAGGACCGCAACTGGTGTCAGGACTCCAGCCACAACAGCCTTCCAATGTTTCTGGCCCCTATCGACAATTAGCAATCCACTGAGTAAAACTGGTAGTAAGACGTACCAGCTCTGGGGAGCTTCAGCGTGTTTTGAAGCCCCTTCAACGTCAGAGGAGATCTCGGTCGGTGGCGTCGCTGGCGAGGAGGTAGCTGATGCTACAGTTGTCGCGGAGGTAGCTGATGCTGTATTTAGCACGGAGATAGTCGATTGAGCTTGTAATGACGAGGCGAGAAGTGTTGATGTGCTTGTTGGCGAAACTATTGGAGACAGCGTCCAGTATGGGCTTGATACGCCGCAAAGAGACCCATAGTATTGTTCAACCAAGGTTTCATCCTCATGACTGCAGCTGATACCACACATCTCTCCGACGTTGTTCAAGCTGCGAAGCCATTCGTTCTGGCAAAAACAGTCCACGTAGGCGGCATGGTTACCGGTACCCAAGTCAGCGGTCGGAGGTACACAGTCAGAAGCAGTCTCCAACAGTGATGTGCAGCGTTGAGCGCAGATGGGCAACAGATCAAGATCGAGAAACGGTTGAGCTGTATATGGGAGTGCGCTCGTGATGTGCAAGATGATGGCAAGAACCGCGAAGAGTGTGAGTAATTGCATGGTAGCAATTGATTACTTTCTGGTGTTGATGAGATGTGAGTTCTGATGTGCAGTAGCTGCAGTGGTGAGAGAGTGTATTGCGAGGTGGGTTTGTGGTCACGGAGCAAGCTTAGGTAGGTACTGCTGCTGCTGGCTTGATGAACGCTAGACCGAAAGGGAGTGGACCCACATCAGGCAGTGCCTTGCAGACCTGCAGACCTGCGCGTGAGCCCAATTCAGACTACTCAATTGGTTCATGTGAGCATATTGCCGCTTCACTCTCCTATAGTAGATGCTGGAGTCTCTTTGACCATTCAAAATGACAACTGGTTCAAACTGTCACACCGTCTCGACGCAGCCTTTTATACAATGTATGCCGAGCTCCCCAAGTAAGACCTGCAACTGCAAGCAGACAAAGATCTTTCTTACTATCTGCTTGGATCTCCTCCCTCGAATGAAGCCTTCATGAAAGTTACTTCAACGTTCTCATCTGTCTCTCTCCTTAATCACGATTCTCTCCCAGATGATACACAGCACGCCAGCTGCATAGTGATTCTAGTCAAAACTCTTTACACCTATACACGATTTCTCACATGATCTTGAATCTGCGCTGCGTTCGAGCACTGTTCTGCTGATTCACCATTCTTGCGCGACGATAGGTATCTTCGAAGTCACCTTTCAGCTGATCGTTAGCTTTGGCAGACACTTAATATCTCCAGTGCACTGGTACATTGCTTCACTGTTTTCCAGAGCTGTAGTTTTGAGGGTGCTCAACGACTTCGCTCTCAAGCCAGCGCCCCCCCCCCCCCCCAATTGCTTTCGACGCACGTCTCAATCCAGAGACAACAAACGCCTGATCTGACCAGATTAAAATACTAGCTTCGGTGAGAGCATGTCAAAGTGAGCTGATAATGTAATCGGAGGCGTGTGCATCCCTTACCTAGGTATGTGTAATTAAAAGAAGTTACGAACGGTTTGTTCGCGGCCTCATTCTGTAACATGGAGTAGAACACCCAAAAGTCAAGTGCTTTCAAGCCCTCATTATCTCTGACTAGTAAAACACGGACCTTTATGCCGAAGACATAAATTCTAGTCGCTTTACTCGGATTGCCCCACTTTCACAGCTCTTGCATGCGTGAGCTTGGTAGCGATAGTCTTTTCTACATGCTAATGGCATTCACCAAGATAGAGTATGTTGCAATAAGTTTCATTTTTGAGGAGGGTATAAAGCCACGCATTCTAAAATTAATCACAAACGATCTGAAACGCACCGTAAGACTGAACAGGTGGCGCAGCGCATCCAACAGTGTTGCCTGAAGATACGCCATTGAATGGGAATCCATGGTACTGATTTGTGAGAGTAACTCCGCAGCCCTGGTCCTTGTACAGCTGAAGGTGGCAACCTGCAACACCGGACTTGGCAGGAGCCGTTAGACGTGCAGTCACTGCACCGTTGGCAGGCTTTGATGGTCAGCTAGATGTCATTCAGCGTCACTGGCAGTAATATACTTACAATATTTGTAATAACGCACTGGGCCTCAGCGACTTGGAACGTTTTCCCTGTGCCATCGCTAGTGGGTGGCTATTGTATGACGTTAACATCGCCAAAAGTCTTCACAGAGGGAGGCTTGACTAACGGTATTGGAATCGGCGCATGTGTACGACGGGTACACGGTGACTGATGCTGCAGAAGCGATGGCAGGTGCCTTGGCCGTACCTCCTTTAGCGGGAGCAGCAAAGGCGGTGCTGAGGATTGCAGCACTGGCAGAAAGAATCTGAGAACTAAGGTTAATGGGACGGTGATGTAGGGTGCAATATCAATGACTTACTGCGAGGAAATGCATTACGAGCTGTCGACAAAGGTGTAGTATCTAGGTATCAAGCGAGAGGAAGATAGGTAACTGGGCTCCTTGACCTGAGATAGACGGGTACTTGGCTTTTCAGTAGAAGTGAGAGGAAGACGTTTGAAATGTTGACAAGGCTTCATTCTGCATCATAGTCTCTGTACTTATATACATAATGGTCAACATCTAAGACGCCGACATAGAAGCGTGACAAGGTCAATACGACAGTCTCGGCGTTGGTGTGCAAATAGCGCCTGGAAGACTGAACAACCATTGTTCACAATCCCATTATTGAGCGGCTGAAAACTACGGCTGGAAATCTGGACTCCACATGTCCGGCTTTCTTGGAGGGTACATATCTGGTAGCGAGGCAGCGCGTAGTGGGCTCGAATTCTCATCTAGTGATGGATCCACTCCTATGGTATAGTCAGCGTGATCAAGGCATTTGCCTGCGAAGTCCATATCTGTATTCCAAGCTAGTATGGTGGTCTAGGGTGTAAGACAGATCTGGCACCTTTGTGGCGCTACACGATCGGCACTTATTCGCTTGTTCATCTAGATCGGGCACAGTTGAAAGCTGATGGCTGGTTTAGTTCCATACTAGGTCTCGATCCGGAATCGTAGTCTGAGGCTGAAGTCACGAAGTAGGGCTCGACCATCAGAGCTGCCGACGCTACTTACAACAGGTTAGCCGCACTGCCATTTCCCCGAGGGGATCGAACATCAGGCGTGAGCTCTTTTGGAAGATTTGAGTTTTAGCCTGGCCTTGCCTTCGAATCCTGTAGTGACTACGGAAAACTACATTTGTTGCAACTACCATAGAAGGACCTTACTATCTTCTTGTGACAATGGCGGCATCACTTGCAGGCTGAGATTGCTGAGTGCTGGTGGCAAAAAAGCGGCGACGGTGGAATGCGGGGTTCCGAGCTTCAACATCCAGTAGCCTCGTGGCTGGGCCCTCCAAGGTACCTGACTGGTAACCGAGAACACTGAAGACGTCTCGGACTTGCCTTTACCGATCATTGAGCGTACATGCTATGATCTGGAACTTCGGCCTCACAAGCGATGGACTGCAGCAGGCCCAATCCAGACGTGACGTCTAAGTGGATTGCTCGGGTTATTTGCATACACTGCATTCCCAGGCTTTTGAGGGTGCCTTTTGGCCTGACACTGCAGAGTGTCGGAACTGAGAGCTCTCGAGAGACTGCAGGCTCGGAAACCCCCGTGTTTTCCTCTCCACTCAGCTGCCAGGACATTCAGACAACCGGAGTAGTGCGACATCCTGTATTGTTGTAATGGTTTGAACAAAGTGTTATCGTGAGTCTTGTACTAATGCGGGAAAGTCAAGTGTAGCGTAACCACTTAAGCTCTTGCGAGGTAAGGGAATACGGAAAGCTTGTGTTTAGAGAACATTTTCACAATAATGGCAAGGCAAAGTGATAGTCTCATGAGAGCTGACTAGAACTTCGCCGGCTTCCGAAGTCTTTGATCTAATTCTGACTGCAGTACTCGACACAGACTTTGCCACCCTCCATAAGATCAGGGAGTCCAGCGACAAATTCGGTAGCCACCCCTTTTGAGATTGAACGGCACTATTGCAAATCGTGTGTGTAAAGGCGGGAAAGAGTTTGTCGAAATAGGTCTATGAGGAGCATGTGCGAGATCCGACCGTCGTCTGTATCCGGAAAATTAAGCGTCAGTCGCCAAGAAAGAATTTAAAGTTGTTGAGCTTGTGCCAGAGACAGGAGTCGGCAACTGCGGCAACATGATGCGATGGCTTGCTGCGGCGTTGGTACTTGCGGTACAGGGGGGGTTATTCCTCCGGCTGATAGCTCACGGGTACCTAACCATTGAGATTTTGGCCAATCTAGAACAGCTACATCACTTACCTAGAGCTTTTGACTTGCTGGATGCATGCCGCGCCGGCACACTGTATCAGCCCGATGTATAACCCCCCTGTAGATATGCCATTAATTGCTGTTCAACCTGTAATGGGGCTTGTGTGGAACACACCAAGAAGTAAGTTAAGAACGGGAGCAGGGTATCACCAACCTCGTCAGTGCCTGAGCGCTGCTGACATTGCGGAGTACATTTATACTTACGATAGAGCCACAATCATAACGCCAACAACCCTCATACCTTCCTATGTAAGCTTGTCAAATCTTACATCATCAGCAACGCCCTCGTGATAGCCGCCCAAATAAGCGCACTAATGATAGCAGTGAACAGAAATGTTATCCAGCCTTTCGACTTCTCAAAGCCATGCAGCCGCCTTCCCGTCCAGTAACGACTTTCATCCTCTCTCCGATGCCAAAACCGACTTATCAATCCAAGGGCATGTCGAAAAAGCCCGTGAAAGAGGGCATATACAGCAAAAAGGGCCATGCACTGAAGAAATACCCCTCCAAATGAAGGTATGTGCATAGCACGTACTGATTTTCCGTCCCTCATAGCGTTTACGCCCAAAACTTCAGCATCCCAGTCCACTGAAAACGACCACGAATCAGCAATTGGCTGTTCTGGGATCAGGATAGTGTTTATGACGTAAACAAAGCTAAACCCCGTTGTGTCACTATTGGTCCGGGTCATGGTGAGGTTACTGAAGCCGTCATTGGATGTTATGGTTCTGGGGAATGATGTAAGGACATCATTTGTGCGGGCATTGTAAGTCTCAGTTGTTGCAAGTCCATAAAGAGAGCCAACAAGAAAGCCGAGAAAAACCAAGACTGCTGCGATAATTGTGCCAATGCGTTGTAAGTGAACCGAATGGAAGGAGGACGAGTGTAGGTGTGCTTTTTCCTTCCCACTCGCCTCTCTCTGCACAAAGGGAGTCAAAGCAAGATTTGCAACAGCATCTCTTGGTGACTGTTCTTTCGCTTGTCTGCTTGCTGCCAATGTTTTCGTTGTATCCTGAAGGAGTGTCGCGGTCGTTGACTCTTTCATTCCCTTTGCCAAAGGTGCAGAGAAGACTGGCGAGAGATAAGAGAGTACTGGGCCTGATGTCCTTGTGACGCCTCTGTCGGGGTTCTCGCGAAATAATGTGGGCAGCAAACCAGACTTTGTGATTGCTGTCGAGACATTGCTGGAGCGATCAGCTATATCCGAAAGAGGGATACGGCTTGTTGATGCCACACTTGATTCACACTCCTCTCTCTCGACACAAACACTACTCGAGCGGTCGCTTACAATACTGAGCCGCTTATATCCTGCTCCGAGGCTGTGTAGACGTGCTCCAAGATCGGCTGCCTCAAGTCGGTCTTCAATCATTAAGGGATATCGATCTCTTACTTCTGCATAGCGGAGTCTTCTGATCGATTGTATCTCTGCATCGCTAATTTTGCTGCCCTGCTCAAGTACTGACTTGAGCGCGGCTTTGCTTGCTTCTCGATCCCATTTTATCGACGCTGCTCTGGAAAACCACTCATACTCTGGTGTTGCTGCCGACGAAGTGAATGGGTCTATAGAATCACTGCCCTCACCCGTTTCGAGAACGTGGTGCGCTGAGATCTTTGTAGCTGAACTCGACGTACGAGACATGAGTGCTAGTCGAGCAGTGTGCAGTCTTAAGGAAGGTTCTGCTGGTGCGTTTCCCCCCATCTCCAGTGAGCACAAGTGCCGTGAAACAGCTGTGCCTTCCGACAACAGACCAGGGTTTTCAACAGCTGGAGTCTTCCCGGCATCCGAACGAGTGTGCAGTCTTCTCTTTGGCGTTTTGTTCTCGGAGTCGTATTTAAAACTTCTTTTAAACATAGATTCTGCGACAACGCCGGTCGGTTCGTTCATCCGAGCGCCGTGCAAGGGCGAAGTCGAGGTTGGGACGTACACCTCCAGTGCTGATCGGGTACTTGATCCAACTGCAGACGAAGGTACGTATGTCAGCGGCGAGTAGGTAGAAGATGGTAATGTAATGCTGCTACTGCCTGACAAAGCTGAGTAAGAACCACAGACAGAACGTACAGGAACACGTCTGCTGGTATGTATCTTAGCTTCCTGCACTGGAGATGTAGGTGAGGGTACAAGTGAAGAAGAAGCAGATGCTTTGTCAATTGATCGCATCGTTATCTGAGGGGGCTGCTTGTACACATGTGTGGTCGATGTTGGTGCAGATGCTGATTCAGCGTCAAGACCAGATTCGACGGCCCTACCCTTGCCCTACATAGGTACTGTTAGCATGCCGTATTGACTCGCGTTTCTAAGAGCAAACCACCTTTTCCGCTCTGGTTTTTGTTGAAGGCAACATTGTAACGCTAGATTCCTCGATAGAATAGCTGAAAAGATGCGCTTGTAGCGTCTGTCAATACAAAAGAGAAGAGGGGATTCGCAAGTTGTCAATGGGCTCGATACCACACGGATTTAGTGCGCGCAAGGCTTTTGAAGGCAATGCTCGTGCTGAGAGCACCGTTAATGTCCCGTCAAAGTCTCTGGGATTCAATATATGGGTAACTATTTCAATAGAGAAGACCCCAACGCCAGGTCCCGGACTGAATAGGGACAAGGGCCTATACCAAACTTGTGCGAAATGCTACTGCAGGTACAACATCGGCAGCGAACATGTAAACAGCACAACACAGATGATGGAAGACGTATGAAGACAGAATGAGATGTATACGTACATCGCACGAGCGGCTACACAATGCAGTGTTGGTGGTGCTGACCTGCAGACCATGTCACCACATCTTACTCCGTTTTGGTGCCCTATTCTAGATGGCACAGCTATTCGAAATACTTTTTCGTCAACAGCATACTCTGCTCAGTAGGACTCGATTCTTCGTGATCGCCGCACAGCCACTCCAAATACACACGTGGCATACCCAGACGCCGTCCTTCTATCCTTACACCCGATTCGGCTGTTAACACAAATCTTTCGTCGCATACTCGGAACACAAGATGGTGATGGCCGAGACAGCCTAAAACCCACTGGATTGAGAGTACGCCGTGGAGGAAAGCGTGTGGGGGTGGGTGTACAAGTGCGTAAACAAGTTCTTTGGTTGAGGGAGGGGTCAAGACCACTGGTGGGCTCCGAAAGGGTACACTGAACTGCTTGAAGTCTACGTTTATGACGGGAGCGTTCTTGTTAAGCAGACTCTCGTCTCTGCAGTGCTTGGCGAATCCTCCGCCATCGTCGAATGCCCCGTCGAGGTGAAGACCAGTATTCACTTTTGCGGACTGCTTATTGAAGTACTCACTATGCTCGGGACATGGCTTTCCCGTCGCTGGATCTGTGTACGGCGGTTCTGAGATGGTCTGCGTTTGCAAAGTTAAGCCTCGAAGTTCACCTGCTAGGTTGCCGTCGCCAGCACCGTGGTGGGGCGTGCGCAGAGGCGGCCCGCTATCATGGCTGTCAGACATGACGAAGTACGCAATAAAGGGCCCTAGAGCAAAGAAAATGCTATGAACGCGTCGATGTGATGTGCTAAAACTCTTCGGTATCGTTGCAGCAGCGGAGTGAGATAGCAAGGACGTTCTTGCCTGCCTGATGCACTTCCAGTACCTAAAAAATAACCCATAAATGAGTGTTTCGCGTTACTGGGCAAGAGACTGGGCAAGAGACTGGGCAAGAGACTGGGCGAGAGACTGGGCAGGAAATGCAGCAGTTCATGTACGGTCCAATTTCCATGATGATGAGGCTGAGTCGGTTGCGTCGGTTGATCTGCAGTAGGGATGTGTTGTCTAGAGTCAGGCACCGCTCACCGCATTCAGAAACTGCGGTCGCTAACTGAACAGTGCTATTGTGCGTCGACTCTCCTCTTTGAGTATACGACTCACCTCTACACTTCACGCAGCGTTGTCGCCTTTGTTCATTAACTTCGCATGTTCATATAACCGACTTTTGTTTCCTTACTGATTGGTCTCTTTCGCCGTATGTCGCTTGTCAACATCCTTCAAGCGATGAAACATCTTACCCTGCCGTTCGTTTCATTGTTTCTGGCGCTGGCCGCCGTCCCATTCGCAGTCGCAGCGCGAGCCTGCAACAACGCCCCTGAACTGTGTGACATCTCTTACGACCAAATCACCCATCTAGGAGCGCATGACTCGCCGTTCTTGCGCGATGCCTCAACAGGATTTTCTTCATTTGGCAACCAATTCTTCAACAGCACCGTACAGCTTAACGCTGGTGTCCGGCTGCTTTCGGCACAGATCCATCCCGCGCAGAACAAAGCTACAGGTGCAAGGGAGATCCATCTTTGCCATACGTCATGCGGCCTATTTGACGTTGGGACGCTCCAGCAGTGGCTGTGGGAGATCCATTTGTGGATGGCTGCAAACCCCAACGAGGTGGTGACGTTGGTGTTAGTAAACATGGATGGCATCAGCGCAAACGAGCTCCAAAGCGAATACGCCCGAGCAGACATTGCACACTTTGGATACGTGCCGCCAGATATTAGCCATCCCCCTCCGCCGTCCAGCGAGTTCAAGAAGACATGGCCAACGCTCGGGGAGATGGTCAACAAGGGAGAGCGACTTGTAACTTTCGTCCAGCCGCTGAATCCAGACAAGATGGTTGCGCCGTACCTTCTGAACCAATTCGACTTTGTCTGGGAGAATTCGTACGACATCCGCAATGCTTCAGACTTCGCCTGCAAACCTGACCGACCTTCCAACAAAACCACGATCGACCAGGAGCGCGACTCAGGCAAGCTGATGCTGATGAATCACATGCTGTACTGGCAGCAAGCCATGGGCATCGAGGTTCCCGATATCCGCAACATCAACGATACAAACTCCTGGGACAGAACAGGTGGGCTTGGGGAACACATGACGAAGTGCGGACAGGAGGTTGCTCGGCAGCCGCAATTTGTACTGGTCGACTTCTTTAACGTTGGGCCAGCGATCAAGGCGGTCGACATCTTCAACGGCGTTGATGAGCCTGTTGGACGACAGAATGTGACAGACAAGATCATGGAAGGAGGTGCGGGCATGAACTACTATGTGAATGCTGGTGAGAGGATGGACAGCAATGCATGGGTTGCGCTGGTCGTGGCTATGCTTGGGATCGTTCTTTGTGCGTAATTGGATGCAGTAATATAGACAATAGAACAGTAAACAAGTCAGATGCACTACTTTTGCATGTAAAGATGCGAGGCCATAATCAAATGCGGAGCCAGAACGTACCCAACCTCGTGGTCTGTCCACGAAGCAAGGGGCGATCCACGCGGAGTTTGCGGAGGTGCCAAGGCAAATGTTTGCGCTGTTTGCAGCCGTGAGTTGCATTTGACACAAGCCTACGCCATCGACCAAGCACGAATCTAACGCCGTAGGCATGAACCGTTCAAGGTTTTACATACCCTCGGCAGCGCTCATTCGCGCCCTCGCGCGACCGCAACCCCTACGATGTCCCTCTGCGCTACCCGCGCAATTTGTTCGCAGCAAGAAGACGAAGGCAGCAAAAGCGCGAGATGCCGAGAAAGCGCGCTTGGAGTCCGAAGCTCGAAAACAGCGACATAAAGAGATGATGGATGGACAAAGTGAGGCCGACGCCCTAAACATATCTCACGAGCAGATGATGCAGGAAGTCGGGAAAGACAAAAGGCTCGCTAGCCTGGCTGGACCGTTCAAAAAGATGCTGGCAGAGCAGCAGGATCCAGAAAAGATGACGAAACGTTTCATACCGCCGATTTTCAAAGACGGCGAAGCTCCTGGCGTCAATTTCTACGAAGTCGATTTCGCAACGGGCAAGAAGACGAAAGTGAAGTTTGGCTCAGTCGCAGAACAGAAAAAGAGGCGGAAGACATACATGATGCTTCAAGAGTGGGAGGATAATCCGGACTATGACTCTGCCGAATTGGATAAGCGCATGATTGAAGGCCTCATGGCAGACCCGGCATTCGCAGAACTGGCAGAAGACCTGAAGGAGATTAAGGACGACATCATGACAAAGGAGGAGATACAGAAGGCGGAGGAGAAAGCTCGGGAAGAAGCTCAACCAGCGATGGATGAGATTGGCGATGCCTTGCGCAACACTATTCACGAATCTCTCACTGAGTTGATGAATGACCCAGACATTGGGGACGAGAGGGCGGATCTCCAGGCTGTGCTTGATAAGCTGCCCGAGATTCAGGACTTCGAAGACCCCGAGTTTCAGGCGCTTATGGATAAGGCCACTGAAAAGGTCAACAAGAATCCTAAGCTGCAAGCAAAACTCAGCGCTGCGAGCGAGAACGAGACTCCGGAAGAAAAAGAGCAATGGTCCACCTTCCAGAAAGATATCGACGAGGCGACAGCCTCAAGAAATGAAATCGAGACCTTCAGTGATGGAGAGATCGATGAGCTGATACTTGAAATGCGCGACATGCTGAAAACGGAAAAATTTGGAAGCGAACTCGACACAGAGTTGGATGAGATGTTGTCTGAAGTCGAGAGTCAATCGAAGCTATTGAAACTGGAAGAAGCCCAAGAGAGCGGCAACTTTGATCCTAATTCCAACGAGGACGAGCACGAGGACGAGCACGACATCAAGCTTCTCCCACCCGAGCTAGCAACCCAGGTCGACAGGATCATAGCCGACCCGCGTATGATGGAGAGATTGGACTACATCTCGAAGTTGATTGACGAACACCAGCCCCAGCGCGACCCGAACGACCTAACTCAGATCGACACAGAACTCGCACCCGACCCGTATGAGATGCCAGAAGTCCGCACCGCCACCTTGGCCCAGCGTATGGCTGCCGCGCGTGCAGACCCCGAACACGCTACAGCTCTGCAAAACCTGCGTGTCAAACTACATCCTTCATACAACGACTCCCCTGCGCTGAAGTTGTTCAACCAGGCAATCGCATTTGCCTATGTCGGCGCCAATGACGACGTGCGGCGGGTATTGTGGCGTTCATACCAGAAGGCGCGCGCGCTGCCCACGTTTCTGCATAATGTAAGCGACGATGCCTGGGATATTCTGTACTATAGCCAAGCGGTCACGTGGGCGGGTAATCAGAACAAGACGGATCATCTCAAGGAGCTACTGCAGGATCTTGCGACCACGGGTAGGAGCGGACCGCCAACACATCCGAGCACGCTGGGCCAAGTCCGGGAGGCAGCGAGGCTGGAGGCTGCCCAGAGAGAGCAGAGAGAAGCTATGAGAGTAGAGGGCGAGGAGGTGGATGCAGCTCGAGCGTAAGCACATCAAAAAGGCGATGTAAGCTTTGAGAACGTGTGTACTATACAATTTTACCCTATTGTTTGCCTCGGAAGCTCATTGCAGATTGTGCTACAGGTTCACAAAGGGAAAGCCGATACAGTGATACTCCTGCAGGAGTTGATCTGGTCCCCACGGGCTTTCCGTAAGAAACAGTGCTTTGCTGTCGAACCGAGGAACCGTGATGTGGCCAACCAGTCCGTCTCTCCTCGACGCCCCGGGGACGATGGAGAGCAGAGCTCAACCTTAAAGGTCTATTTTTCTTACTCTCGAACATTACAGCCGGCGTTGTTGATGGGGAGCATAAAGGGGAAAGATCGCGTAGATTGTCGAGCACAACGCTGAAAGAAGCAAGAGTGGTGCAGCTCGAGAAGGTATTCAAGATCGTCAGCGCTTAAGAGCGGTTGTCAGAGTGACAGTATTGAAGCTTCATGACTCAATCAGCGTGTATATGGCATTGTGGCTAATATTTCTACTGGCGGTTCAGGTGACATTGTTGGTCTACTTTGCAACGTTCCGTACTCTGTATTCCACCGCAACGTGGTTGTCTCAAAGTTGCAGATTGAATAATGAGGCAAGTGCGATAGGAGGGAGAGCGACGCGTTGGAAGCGGAAACTGTCATCAACCTGCTTTGGCAGGTGCGCTGGGTTGGCGGGAGCAAGCGGGATTGTGATTTTGTTTTCGCGATAGGCGCAGAGACAGCGATACAGGAGAAGCAAATTGTACGCATTGTGATAGTGGGTTTCTTTATATTCGTGATCCCGGATACCGTAAACGGCTCCAGCTTGTGTAAGGGTATCTTATGCTAAACGCCGGAAATTCACCCTCATAACTACTGAGGTGTGACGCTGCCTACGTACTCATGATTACGCCGAAAATGCACTACAAGAGCTTCAAGCTTCTTGCTCATGATGACGCTGGAAATGCACCGCCGTGACTGTCAGAACTTAAATCTCCTTGCCCATGATGATGTAGTCGGGCTTGATGACCCTCCTCCTTGTGACTCGATCTCCAGGGCTGGTCTTGTCTTTCACATATCCCTCTCTGTCATACAGTCTCCTGGCCCCTTCATTCACAGTGAACACTGTCAGCATCGTCTTACTGATCTTGACCAAGCGGGCTTGGTCCTCGGTCCAACGCAGCATGTGGCCACCAAGACCTTGTCCTCGAAGACGGTCATCTAGATGAAGCTCGTAGATGTACTGAACTGGCCTCATCATGTTGAGGTCTTCATCTTCAGGTTCGAATCTGAAAGAAAGAAAGCCGAGGATATCGCCTGCGTTGGGTGAAGAGGAAGCCGGCTCGCTGACTTTGTTCGTACCCATGTAGCCTTCTGCCTGGCGCACTAGAAGGTACATCATTTGCTTGTCGGACATCTCCAGCATCTTGTAACCGGGGTCCCAGCCTTTGCGTGATGATTGGTAGTCTTGCTGTGATGTCTTCGCAATGAGGTCGAAACACACTCCAAGCTCGGCGTTACTCATCATAACAGACCTTTTGAACTGGAAGCGGAGGGCAGAATAGATACTGAGCCCAACGAACTGCTGGAACGTGTAGGAGTATAGTGACTCGGGTGCATTGTGTGTCTCGAGAAATGCAGTGCGATGCCTCAGCGGAGTGTTGTCGGTTATGCCCAACGCTGAGAGAGTGTTTTCTGAGGATAGTGAGGTGCGGCCTCGAGTGTTCTTGTCAGCTTCGCTGTCACTCTTGACATTCAGTGAAGAGTCCAGCTTCCGAGGTACGGCTTGCTGGTTGTTTGCAAGAGTTGAGGCTGTGGAGTCGAGCTTGGAAAGCTTACGGCCATCCTGGGGCTCAGCTTGCTCTGCTTGGGTGGGGCTCCTCCCTCTCTTGAGCTCCGCTTTGTTAGTGCTGCCGCGAGTAGCCTTGCCGTTACTCTCGCCCGCTGAATCAGAGTTTCCGAAACACATGGCGTCCTCCGAGTACACCGAAACGGCTTGCGTGAGGTTTGACCATTAGCGTTGTGGTGGATACCGAGAGCTATGGATCCGAGCGGTCAAAATTTGGGGAGACGCGCCTGTGGGGCCACGAAAGACAAGGCCGACGCGACAGGGCGCTCCTGCAGCTAAAACCTTCACGGCCTAGTTCATCGTTTTACGTCAGCGTGTATCTTGAAACAGAGCCTCACCGTGAGCGCCATCTCAGTCCATCCCAAATCCTATCCTCCTACTTGGTCTGCCTGCTTTACCCTTGATCCCTATATCATTCAGGAGTTGACGAGGGAATGTTGCGCAGGTATGCAACGATAGCCACGAAGCCGCCTTCCCGGCTGCAAGCGCGGGGAAAGAACCCTCTAGGACTCGATCGTGTAAGCTCTACGTAGGCATTAGCAAATGGCACCATTGACAATCCTCTACAGTTTATAGAAAGACAGAAGGTGATATCGTTGTGGCGAGACATTGTTCGCAGTACCAACAACATACCGGATGCCAGTACCAGGGCCGACATGAGACAGTTCGCCAGAGTGGAATTCGAGCAGCATCGTCACGTCAATGATGTAGTACGTACACGTGTCATACATTCATGCCCAGTGAAAGTCCACTGACGACTTGGTTCAGGATCATATTCGTTATCTGCTCTCGGTACGATCATTCTGCGCGTTTTTGCCACGCAGCTAGCTAATCTCAACAGACCGGAAAAACTCAGTTCCAGACTATGAAAGGTACACTCATCAACTCTGGACTTCTGACTGAATGAAATGAATGTTGTATGCCCTTTTTGTCTCCACTGCATCTTTGTTGTAATCGTCATTGGCCGAGAACCGAGGGGCTGTCGCTAGCGTGCTTTCCGAATCCCCGCTTGTACCGCATGTCAACATACCTATCAGAGTCCTCAACCATACAAATCTTTTCTTACTCTGTTTGCTCGCACTTTGTCGGCATTTGAATCAGTCTCCTCGTCTCTGATTGTATGTTTTGCGCATCTGAAGCACAGCAGAAGCAGCAGAAGCAGATTTACTAACCCACCTGCAGCATTGTAGCCTGTACCTGACACTATGAGTCTCACGAGATCTGTTTGCATCGTTGGCGCGGGGCCTTCCGGTTTAGTTGCAGCAAAAGCATTCCTACAGCATGGTGGCTACGCTGTAACGGTGTATGAGGCTGCCGATCGCGTTGGTGGCATGTGGAGAGCGCAACCTGGCGAGTGCGGTGTCAAATGCAGCCCGGAGATGAGGACGAATCTGAGCCGCTTCACTGTAGCCTTCTCAGATCTTTCATGGTCATCCGTCGATCTATCGGATCCTGTGAATGGTGAGTCTTCGCCTTCAACGCCACCAATGTTTCCAAAAGCATGGCAGGTCGGCCGGTATCTTGAGAAGTACGCCGAGAAATTCGGCCTCGAGTCGAACATCTACCTGAACCACAAAGTCCTCAACGCGGGCATTCTTGACGACATGAAGACCTGGCAGGTCTCAACCTACGATTCGGTGACGCATCAGACAAGGACACGGACGTTTGACTACTTAGTCATTGCGAGTGGGTTCTTCGAAAAACCAGGGCGAGTGACCTTCAACCTTTCTCCAAGCGAAGGTCCCCATAACATACAGCACTCTTCCATCTTCCGTGATTTACACTCGCTCAGTCCACACTCTGGTAAGATCGCTGTCGTTGGTGGAGGCATCAGCGGGTCAGAAGCTGCTGCTCAAGCTGCTTTCCAGATCTCCGCCGCTAGAAACGCACCTGGAAAGAGCAAAGCTGTCCATGCGGGGAGCACAATCTACCATATCGTCAACCGCCCTTTCTATTGTCTTCCGCGCTATCTCCCTCAGAATCCTTACAAGGGATTGACACAGGACACCAATCTAGCGCCAAATTTCCTTCCACTTGACCTGGTTCTTTACAACCTCTCGCGCCGCGGAGAAGGTCAAATATCAGCTTCGATCACAATCGTTCCGCCTGAAAAAGCCAAAAAGGGGCATGACTTCATGCGCTCAGTCATCGGTGGTGACCAGCAGGAGTATGGCAATGAAGCGCTTGTGCACACGCCCGATCAAACACAGTACCCCGGCTACTGCGGCATCACCGATACCTACCTCGAGTTTGTCAGAAGTGGGCTGATTGTCCCTGTGCAAGGCTGGGTGGAAAAGGTCGAGCAGGACACTGACAGAAATTCGTTCGATATTTCATTGCAACACAACCAACCATGGTCGAGTAAGGCAGGTGTATGTTTACGCCTATCGAATTGCTACATCATGTTACTAAGAAACAGCAGACGAGAAGTGAGATCAGTGACGTCGTCGGCATCATTGAAGCTACTGGCTACAAGACCAGCCTCGATTACTTACACGACACACCCAAAGGTTTCCTCTACCCTGACACGTCTTGTCCTCGTATACCCTTCCTTCTCACGCGCGGATCCGTTTTTTCGGATAACCCGACCCTCGGTTTTGTTGGGTTCTACGAGGGCCCCTATTGGGGAGTCATGGAGTTGCAAGCGCAACTCATTGTCAATACTTGGGCAACGTCGAGTCCTGGTCCCACTGACCCTTCTGGAGCCGGCATGAAGCAGCTCGAAACAACTGAGCGCATGCGACATCAGCTTCAGTTTGATGGCTCACTACAAGTACCTCAGTTCTGGATGGCAGACTACGTTGGAATTGTTGAGGAGATTGCACGTGAAGCTGGTGTCAAGCGAGTTGACGTGATGTTTGGTGGGCAGAAGGGCCCTGCTTTCCCATCTCGCTATCAAAACACCAACACCTCTGACGAGGCTGAAGTCGTCGTGCAAGAGATCGCCAGCTTGCTCAATGCTTCAAATGAGAACGCTAAGTTTGTTGCAACAGTAGTCTTCCGGGCCATGCAAGGCGTCTGGTCTCTACATCGCAAAATTGCCACCCGTAATACTACCCCAGGCGGCGTACTCATAGGCCAGGCACATTTCCATCCCCGTGCGCCTACCGACTCTGCGTACGCCGCTGAGTACCTGTACATTGAGGAGGGAGTTTTTACAATGGACAATGGATTTTCCTTCACTGCAAGCCGCCGCTATATCTACCGCTACAACGAGACAACAGACAAGATCTCAGCATGGTTCGCGGATGAGGATGGAGAATCAACTGCTGCATTCTTCAACACGTGGGAATTCTACCACCCGGCGGACGAGAACTGTGGGTGGAAGGCCAAGGGACATCATTGGTGCGATCCAGATACATACAAGAGTGGATGCGAATTCAGGTTCCATGGTGCAAACCTGCAGACCTTTGGCATTACGTACGAGGTTGCGGGACCAAAAAAAGACTACAACCACGAGAGCTGGTATGAGAGGCCGGACAGCAAGGACAACTCTGTAGCGATGCATGGCTAGCTGATCCTAAGTCACGAATCAGCTTATCATCCGCAAAGGTGACTGACTGAGCTACGCTGGCAAGTCATGTCGGTAGTGATCAATAGTGGTTGGCAACACAAGTTCGTATCGCTCGATCGAAACTGCCTTGCGTCTCTCGTTTCCAATTGCAGGAGAGAGCCTTGATTGAGGTACTGAAGGACACATATCGCAGTCGGACCGGTTTTGTTTTCTCTAGATCTGGTTCACCCCTGTAACACATTAATTAACGATCTCGTGGACCGTCTGAATGTCTCCTTTCCATAGTTCAAGAGCGACTCGAGATGCCTGGAATCAGCTTACACCAATCAGTGCGACGTCGTGCTGGGATGTCTCGCCACTTTCGTGGGGTGTTGCAAGACAGCCATGTCTTTCTAGGCGATGGCTTTCCAATTGACAGTTGAGGTCGTACACCTTTCAAGACTTGCTATCAGCATTTTCTTTTTCACAAATTTGTTAACGAACTTCAAACTTAGTACCAAACCATACCAGCCTTGTAGACCTGTATGGTGCTCGAATACGGGGAACTAAAGCTGTGATTTCAGTGCCAAGAAGCAATGGCTTCGGAAGTGCCCAAGATTTGGTCAAGACACGACTCAGCTAGCCTTACGGTGAATTTGCCATCTGCCAATGTGTCTAGCAATGATCACAATCTCACTTCGGTCGAACACATGGACAATAGCTACCAAGAAGACTCTCGATCAGGCCATCAAGTGAACTACGACCTTGCACCAATCGTCCTTTCACCACGACGCTCATCATGCGGACGGTGCCTTCGACACTTCTCGAAGGAAAACCAACAGTGGTACCGTCACAATGAGTGCAATGTATCGCTTATTTTCCACCTTCCGGATGCTGTGAGTCTCATGGTACGTCGTATTGGGAGACGAAGGACGGTCAAACCTGTCCTACCAAAGGAAACATTCTTAATCTGTCTCAGCTCAAAGTGTAGGGTTCACTGTGGAATGTGTGAGCGTATCGTGTGCTGGTCGCTCTCTTATCATGCGGGATGCCTGTATCAGTTATGTTTCTCGTAACTTCAGACATCGCATGTGCATCGGGCCATACAACCCTATGCCCGCTGTTGTGCTTGCACATGGCATTCTCACGACGATCTGCACATCATTACCACCCTCGCTACCTATACCCATGTCGAGATAAGGATCTTCAGTATATGGCAAAAGATTTGGTTGCATGGCACCATGGCGTCTGGCACCATGGCGGTTGCCTACTGTTTCAAGTCTCAGAAGTCGAAGCAACGAATATGGGTCGGGTGGTTGTAATCGGCGTTGATCTTACGATCGTTTTCCATCATGATACAACAGCTCAAGCGTCGATGCGATGCATTCGCGAGTAAGTATTCTATTTAACACCGCGGTCATAGCACTTGCGGTTTGTTCTTCATCTTCAAGTTCAGACTATCCTGTTACCTACTCACAGTCCTTACACAAGCTCAGTCGGCTACACTCCCGTAACTGACTGCAATATCGGTCACTCTGCCCGGTCAATTACTGACCAATCATATCTTTCGCCTCTTGTTCCCGTCCCTAACGAGATGATGAAGGTCGGACTTTTCGTCCTTCCCGTCTTAGTGCGCCTTGCTCTGTCCGGCCCTGTAAGGCGAGACTGCGGCCAGGAGAAGTGTTATACCACTGTGAATGAATGCGATATGACATATGGAGGGTAAGTATATGTACACATGTCTCCAGAGTAGCAGACATGTAATTTCTTTGCCAAGGGGGTTTGTGCTGACTTCAATCTAGATGTTGGACGGAGTGCGAGGACGGTCCTATAGGAATGCCAACCTTCACTGCGCCACTCTGCGCTTCAGTCGCTAGTAGTTTTCCATCGTCTACGGAAGGTCCAGCGGAGTCTCTCATTACACCGCCTCCTGCTCTAGACACGACGACTTCACATTGCTCCGCTACGTGGCTTTGCGTCGACCTGATAGCGTCTTGTGGCGACAAGAGACAGATGTACGGCGGGTGAGTCTTCTTTCTACCCAACTCTTTTCAATTCTATACCTTTCCTTGTAGTACTTCCAGCCTACGCTGTTCAGGTTTAATTAACATCATCCAGATGCTACGACATCTGCACATCCGCTCCTCCAGTCAAGTCGCCCCCTTGCAGCCTTTCTTCGAGCACTGCTGAGACCGATCATGCAATTTCTACCACGATACCCGAGCCTGGGGAGACCTATACGAATAAGCCTGCTGCTGACAACGTCGCTCCTGCTATAGATGGCAGCAAGGCTCTGGTCATGGCAGAGATGCCCAGTGCCAGTGGTCTAGCACCTTATCCTTTGGCTGCTACAGCTACCGCAGTGGGGTTTCGGCTGGCCAATGCCAACGCCAAAAAGCCTGCTCCTTTCCTCAACGCTACTGAGACTTCAACTCTGGTTCAAGCTCCTGCCAATCAAAGAGGTGCAGCCATCGCTAAGGTGATGGCAGACAAGATTAGGAAGCCGAACACAAAAAACGTGCCATGTTGGGATAAGGATACTTGCAGAGAGGTCCAGCTTGGTATTCCTTCGCCATCATCCACAATGTCTTCTGCAGTACCTACATCAGAACCTTCCGCTACTGCTCCATCGGATACTACAGCAAAAGCCCATGTGCTAGTCTTAGCGGCGTGATGATTGCCAGATTGTGCAGGCTTTTATCTGATGAAAGGCTACAATATGTTGTCCAATGGATCACGGTCGCTCTCAATCTTCTCTGTTGTTGACGAGGTTTGCTGCGATTTTGAACGGTATGGCTGAATTGACGTGTCTTTTTGTCGTCCTAGAATGTTAATTTTCTTTTCTTACGAAAACGTCTTGAGTCTTTCGCTTTCGAGTAGATGATTACGAGAGCTATTAGGCTCGTGAACGATACAGTTGTACCACATAGTTTTAATAATCCAACGTTGTGGTCTATGTCTGTGTCTATTAAGACTCCAACCCGATTCTGGGGCCTTTTTTTCACCTATAATAAGATGCAACGAGGCCCACTGCTGATCTTCGTGTGGAATTATCCCGCCCTCCCGCCCTCCCGCCCTTTCCATCACCACCGTTGATTCTTCGTACCTAGAATCGTCTTAGATTAGATAGAAGGCAAACCTACTGATAAGGGTTGTTGGACAGCTCTACAGGAAAGCTGTGAATAGCTATTGACGGCAACCCCATCAGCCGCCTTGCAATACTCTGCGGAAGGCTAGCGCCAGATATGATCTGCTGACAGAACGGAGACTGGAAGCGCAGAATCTTGTGACCCAGTGGACTATCCTCCGGTTCTCTCTCGCCGATGATGCCAATAGCCCAGTCTAGATTTAGCGTGTATGTACCTCTGATGTAGTCATGGCTTTCGGTCGGTGGTGAGAGTAGTGCGTTTACAATGACAGATGTATCAATCTTGCGAACTTTGGCTGTGGTAACTTGAGGCCCATAAAATTAGTTTGAGATTTGATTGAGTGTTACGTAAATAACCTGCTATTCTGTGTAGAGTACAGCCACTACGCGGTGATTTAAGAAGACTTTATTCCGCGTTATTTACCGGTTATAGGATTGGTGATTCCAGCGTTTCCAACAGGGCGTAGTCCCGACGGGACCTGCTACTGACTACGGCTTAAGTAAGCAGGCAGTCCGTACTAAGGTTGTAAGCCGTAGCGTAGCTATACAGTAGTAGGTTATGTTACTATATATAGTCTATAGTACTAGGTTAGTAGTAGTAAAGGTTTAGGTTATGTAAAGTCTCTAATTACTTACTATAATATTTCTCCTACTTTTACTATATAAGATAATTAAATAAGTTATATTATATATTACTATTTATTATAGAACTGTATAGCTAAAATAAGTGTAGTCTGCTCTTAAAAAGAGTACTTTGTAACAATTTATATAGCTTATAGATGTATAATATGTATACTAGTGTTTTTGCCTTATATTTAAATCTTAGTTAGTGCTTTGTTTTTAGTTTTTAGTCTGTGTGCAGCGCGATTAGCTTTAAGATAGCTGCTAATATCCTATCTATCCTATCTATAAGCTGCGAGTATAAGCATTATTTTAGTTAGGCTTAGCGTACACTTTTAGACAATTAGAATAGACTACAGCTAAGTACTATAGAAGCACTTTAACTTCTTAAAAACTAGGTCTAGAATAGGGTAGTAGAAAGCTTGTATAGTAAGCTAGAGGCCTACATAAAAGTATAGGATAGATTACTAATAAGTAAGTTAGGGGTTAACAATTTTAATGCTTTTATAAGTGTTAATTTATAGGTATTACCCCTTTAGTAAGCAGGTTATACCTAAATAGGAAACTACTATCTATACTATAGCTACAGCACTGTCTAGCAACCCCTTCACTGTAACCTGTACTGTTGTAGTTGACTTTTTAGCTGTAGTGTAGCTGTGGCCAACCTTATGGGACGTAGTACGTCCCGTTGGAAACGCTGGGTGATTCAAACCAATTTTTTACCTCAGTGTTACTGATATCTCGGTCAGCAAATGTGCTTGGAAAACGTCGAAGCGACCGGGTGAGGTTATCGCCGTTTCTGCTGTTGTCTGAAGTCGCACCCTAGTGGGAGCTCATATATTCTTGCTCGTTTAAGATTATGTAGAACGAGCTATAATAACGGGAATCCATGACCTTTTTGACCTCGCGTTATTGTCACGTGGGATGAAGGATATGAAGTTTCGTAAGTATTGTGATAGTTTGAAGATAAATTGAGTGATTGACCTTGGAAGTTTTTGTATCAACGCGGTACTTCCCGTAGCAGAGAGTAGAGTAGCGGGCGCAAGAAGGGGCAATGCCGAGCCTGGTCCCTGCTCCGACTATGTTTCTTTACTTGGGTCGTTCGAAAGGGGCGTCTGGATCTGTCTTTGCTCAGAATTCGCGAGATGAGTCTATCATGAGCTGGTGGCGATTTGAGACTGCTTGTAGCATTGTGAGCATGGTGTAGTGGCATAGAAGTTATACCACTCTTGCCTAAGAATGAACAGTATCAGCACAAAACAATGGTTCACCTTATGTGTAGAACGACGCTGGGTCTTCTTCAACAGCCTAGTAAAGCTAGAACAGCCAACAAAAAGTAGTGAGTATGGCTTAAAGTGGGATCTAAAAGTGTTCTTACGAACGCACAGAAGACCGTCACGGTCGCTTAAGTGACCAGCTCGGAAGAGGTTTCATCACCAGTGACAATTAATGAATCCGTCAGCTGTAGCCGCAAGGCTAGAGAGCTGTCAAACTACATCCATAGTAGGTTCCGGGGATTGCTCATTTGCGAATGATATGCATATAGCAGCCTTTTTCAAATCAAATATCTGTCCGTTCGACCACTATAAGAGCAATTACGAATCCCAACTGCGCAACTAGAGGAAAGCCGGTCGGGAGATCTCGTGATCAAACTACACACCATGGACTCGCTACTGGACTGATAACCTCAGGGACGAGTCAAAAGAAGCGAGTATGAGGGGTAATGCGGGTACCTGCCTTACGTAGGCCTTCGCAGGTTACCAGATCACACACCAGCTTGAACGAGCCTGTGGAACAGGATCACACGCGTTGGTTCACAGCCCCGATTAGGAAACGGGCTTTAATATGCGCCTTTGCTAGAGTACTGTCAGAAAGGAGTGTGATCTCGCAGCCTTGGGGTCGCGATAATGACACGTCCTTTGCTGGGATTACATGTTGATTAGCGCCAAGAATTTAAGACTGATTTGCGTCTCTCTATGCTAACTCCACTCATAGAGTACGGATCGAAAATTTTACCCGGGTAGTCGTTTGCTCATTCATTTTGATTAATCTTGCCTGATTGTCTTGCGTTTCGAGGAAGAAGTTTCTGTAGATGCTTTTGAACATAAAGTACCCGCAAGATGATCCTACCCAGAACATTTTACAAGGTGCTTTGAGGAGAGATTCACTGTGGCATAAGAAGCATTGAAAGATGGTAAGATAGTGATGCAAGTTCTACTGCAGATTGATTAGCATACGTGCCATATCTCTTGACATTGTTGCTACAACAGTATTGAAATTATGACCGGTTGATGTAACCTCTGTTCCCCCACAATGACACAGATCTTATTATGGCAGGTAATCTCATGCTATACAGCTTATCGGAATTCGCAGTACATAATCTATTGTATTGTTTCGGTGTGTACAACTTGAAAGTGAATCGCAGTGGCTGTCTGCACCACGGAGACAAATCGCCTTCACCTGGCCTTCACCTTACATGAAGACCCTTCTAAGCTTACTACCTAGCCTCAATACTCCCCTCTAACACTCAAGCCCTTCCTCGGACGAGGCTCGGAAGCTCCTCTCCAATCCTTGACCCTCTTCCTTCCCCTCCAACCACCATGGCGCCTTCAAAGCGCGACAACCCGCCTCACCCCTTCGCCTCCAACACTCCGGAGGCGCTGGCGGACTTGCACGCCTACAACGCGTTCGGAGATCCGCGCTGGGCTTGGGCGACCGTCCGCGGAGTAGAGAGGACGCCGCTGCTTGCGACTCGCGACGCAGCGTCGCCCGCCGCTTCTCCACCCGCCGCTGCTCGTCCGGCTGCTTCTAGCAGATCCGTGGCAAGCGCGGTGTCATGGAGCAGTGGAAGCTCGCTGCGTCGCGAGCTGATGACAGCAGAAGAAGAGTAAGCTCCAGACACCTCCAGCCCTACCTTAATCCTCGATTACCTTGACGCATAGTAAGAGCGTCTTCCAACATGTGCCATGTCACAGCACCCCCGCTGTTGTAACCTGTAGACGCTTAAATACCCATACCTGTGAATCACCTCATGCTCTGATAAGCACTGACATCCTCCAGGCCGACCAACGCGCCTCCCTCCCTGGTCTCCCGCCTCTTGGCCCTCCTCCGCGCTCTCGCCGGCTGCCTCTCTGCCTTCCTCTCTCGCCGCCCGGCTCCCGCTCCCCCACTACTCCCAGTAGTGTCTCCTCCGCCCGCCTCCGCCTCTTCTCCCTCCCTTCATCCCCCGGCCATCGCAGTCCCGGTGCCATCATCGCAAGTCGATTCCGAGGACTTCGCGCCCTACTCTCCCGACTCTGAGTACGCCATCTTTTCTGCTTCAACATCTCCGCGATCCGCATAGGTCTGGCTGTGGTGGTGGTGATGATGGTGGTGATTCTCAACCCAAAGGCGTATTTTCAGACCTGCGGGAGGACGTCCTTCACAATGAGGAGTGGACGACTGGTCTTAGCGTGGCGGGGCTCTGACCTTGAGATAAGTATGTTAAACATGTATATTAATCAATTCTTTCTGGACCTTGGACCACCTTTTACCGTTCAAGTATGATAACGATACCCCGAAGTTGATCGTACGACTTCATTCTTTGCTCTCTCAATCTATATGCTTGCTATCTTGAACGCCCGCATTATCATTCATTCAATTACGCCCAAGGCCATCTCAACGCCCTCTTGAATCCACCTGAACTATTCTTCTCCTTCCCAGTTTCTTCCTCCTCCTCTCCGACAACGCGCAGAAACACTTCATCGAGTGTGGTGGGTGAAACAGAATAATACTCCAATCCCAATTCGGTCCTGTTCGTCTCCAGTAGTTGAATCAGGCCCGGAATACCGCCCAGGTCTGAAGAATGCGTGCGGACTAACTTGGCATCTGCACCGGCGCTGGTTTTCTCAACGCTGTCAGTTAGACTTGATGGAGTACGTGAGACTTCCTCATACACGTCCGCCTCGCCCTTCCCAGCTTTCAGTACCTTGAACCTCAGCTGCCCATGCCCGCCGCCTCGGGATCCCCATTTGTCCATTTGCACGCCGGGAATCTTGCGCCGCACCCATTCCTTGCATGCTTCCATCTCTTCTTCCGTGGTCTCGGGCGCACTCTTGAGAACAAGTTGGACAACCCAAGCGTCGCCGTACTGATCGCCGAGCTGGCCAACTGTGCCCAGTGCCAGCATCTTCCTTTTCATAATACCGACTCGGGTAGCGAGCTTATCTGCTTCTTCCATGGAGTGAGTAGTGATCAGCAGCGCGCGACCTGGAGCTGCAACACCAAGGAGTGTACGCCACATGACACGTTTTGCGGCTGCATCCATACCCGAACTGGGTTCATCGAGTAGCAAAACGGAGGGATTGCCCATGAGTGCGATGCCGAGAGACAGCTTCCTCTTGTTGCCACCCGAAAGTTTGGAAGCAAGGCGAGTCTGAAAACGTGCTAAACCTGTAGCTTGCAGAATTGCAGTAACCGAGAATTCAGGATCCGGTACACCGCGGGCACGGGCGTAAAAGTATAAGTGCTCGGTAACGGTCATCGTATCCATAGCGTCGAATTGAGGACACACACCCAGGTGCCCACGCGCAGCGGCGCGCTTGGAGATAATCGAAATATCTTCGATGAGCACATCACCACCACCGTTGATGGACGTTGTTGGGTGGATGTCACCACGAATGAGAGAGATGGTTGACGATTTACCTGCGCCGTTGGGACCGAGCAGGCCAAAGACTTGACCTTGCGGTATGCCGAAGCTGATATCGTTCACTGCGTGATTAGAGCCGAATGTTTTCTGCAAGTGCAGCACGCGCAAGCTATCCTTCGACTGCTCGGTTCGTGTAGTCTCGGCAAGGACGGCGGGCGGGGTAGTCTCCAGGTTCTCTTCCGTATGCTTCTGGCGACTGCTCGCACGGTTGAGAAAGGGCGGTCTATAGCCTGAGTCCCACCAAACAAGTGCAACAAAAAGCAGGATTGCTTGCACTGTGAGGTAAAGGATAGGGCCTCCGTAAACTGTAAGCTTGCCGGGATAACTTGGGATCTGATCTCCATCGCAGAGCACGCTGAACGAGTTCAGTGCCAATAACTGCGTTCTAAGCAAGCTGCCAGAAGGGGCAATAAGCGTGACCGTCCAATGAAAAATATCGATCCAATCATCGATTTTGTACGCGGGCGCGTATGTGAGAATAGCCATGTACCCAATGAAGTAAATAAGGTACAAGGATACCATGCCTCCCGCTGCGAAAGCGAAAGCAGCAAGCTGCGATGTTACCACAATAGAGATGAGATATGAGAACAGGATCGCAGTTAGACCGTAAAGTGCAAAAACCACAAACATGTAGCCAGGGCCATAGAATGCATCGGAGGCACCGACGAATATAGCTGTTGTCACACCTGAGATGATGAGGACGAAGATGAAGTCGAACGCAGTATATGCCAGCCACAGCGGAACAGCTCGAATACCGTTGCTATAGTGCAGCGCTCGCACCTTCCTCAAACGCTCTTGAGTCGGATACAGCGCAAAGAGTGCGGGGAATACGCTCATGGCCAGACCGAAATACAACGTGAGCTGGAGAGTGTCGCCCATGTTCGGCGAGAATGGGACGGCAAACTGCTGATATTGCGTGGAGATGGATACGTTTGAGAGCACATTGTCAAGTGTATTGAGCGTGATGAGACCACCGACCACCTCCGGGTTCCCAAGGTAGGCCATTAATGTAGGCTCATTCTCGCGGATGAAGAAGCCACCTGGGGTGATGTTGCGGAAGGATGTCTGCACGAAATCGTTGAATTCCTCCAGAGTATCGACAATGTGGAAGCTGTCGCTGCTGACACCACTGCGTTGGATGATAGTCGATATAGCATCTCCTACGAGACTTGACGGACCGATGGGAATAAGGGGGATCGCATCGGTGTTTTCGAGAGTATACACCTGGGGATCATTGGAATTCGCTCCAATGTCGCAGCCAACCGCCTCGTAATCCTTGAGGAACAGTGTGACCAGTCCAGCAGCGATTATCGGTAACAACACAGCGAAGATATATGGCCAAAAATTACGACGAAGAATGGTCCAGCGCTTTTGCATCAAAATCAGGGTCTGTTTGCCCATCGATGTGCCTCGGCCCTTGCCCATCTCGAGTCCTCTGTCTGTGTCCGATACTTGGTCCGAGGAATGGCCACCTTCTTTGCGTGTCGTCAGTACAGCTTGTTGCTCACTGGCGTCCATAAGGTTATGTTCTTTGACCTCTTCAGCCATCGCAAGGAACACGTCTTCCAGTGTTGGGCCTACAATATCGTAGTTCTTTACGCCCTTGGATCTCAGAATATCAACGAAGTGGGTCGCCGGGAGGGCCTCCGGGAACCAGTATTGGATCGTGTCAGCTGAGGGTGCAGGCTTCTTAGTTGCAGCTGCTGGGGGGGTAACAGGCGCGTCTCGCGGGTAGGTGACGTGGTATCCTGCACCGACTTCGTGTTTCAGCTGAACAGATGTACCCTTCGTTTTCAGTACACCTCGCGAAAGGATGGCGATGTAGTCGGCAAGAACGTCTGCTTCGTCAAGGAAATGCGTTGTCAGGAGGAAAGTGCGGTCGCCACGCTCAGCAAGCAGGATTTCCCAGATCTTACGTCGCGAAAGAGGATCCAGGCCAGAAGAGACTTCGTCAACACAGCAGACCTTGCTTCCACCAGTGAACATCATAGCGAGCTGAAGCTTCCTCTTCTGACCTCCGGACAACGTGCTTGATCGAGCCTTGATCTTGTGACCCAGGTCACAGGCACGAATCAGATCTTCAACGGTATCCTTGCTATCAAAAGAGCCAGTTGACTTCAGCTGATTGAAGATTCGAACATGTTCATAAACATTCAGCTCGTCCCACATAACATTCTTCTGCGGACAAAGACCTAGACCTCCGGTACCGTCAATCTCGATGGATCCGTTCGTGATGGTGTTCAGGCCAGCAATGGCATCCAGAGTTGTTGATTTGCCACTTCCATTGGCACCTAGCAAAACCATGATCTGACCCTTGCGCGCCTTGATGCTGAAGTCGTCGACGGCGATAACAGTCTCTGGGGGCTTGATACCAATCTTAGCTAATACGTTGCTGCGGAACCAACTCGGCGTCCAGTGCTTCGAGAAATTCCTGAGAATAATGTTGTGGTCAGGTGAGTCAGTCGTGGTCTTGCGGTCAGCCGAAACGGTACCATACAGCCAGCGCTCTACAAGTGCACCGAGCAAGGGGTATACAAGTGTCTGTATAACTAGGAATACCCAGAAGACAATGCCTGGTGTCGTCCAGACATGGTCTTCGTACACAGGCGCCCCTTGTCCAAGATTTGCGCCGGTGAGCTCCCTTTCGAATCGCGCAATCCAGATAATGAAGAAAACGTAGTTGATCGACGGGAAAATCAGACTTAGAACGTAGACTGCTGATGTACCAAACGGACCAGCAACCTGCGCAATGATTGCCAGAAGGATGGGAATGATCACAATGGTGATTCCACTCAGCTGCGCCTTGCGAAAGAACGCCGCGCCAAAAATGGAGAAACTCGTCAGCGACAAGCCGGCCAAGATGTGGAAAACAACCAAAATGCCTGCGTTTGACGACCTGAAGGCGAGCGCCCACACAATCAGACCCATGATGACCCATCCGGGGAAGTAGATGATGTCGAATGCAATGTGGTTGGCCAGCAGACGCGCAAACTGGGTATGCCATGCCTTTCTCGCGGGAGACATAGCTTCGACCAGTTGTGATATACCACGCTCGCGCTCGTCAGCCATCTGTCCGGTAAGCTGATACGTAACACCGCAGACGCCAATGTACAAAGCGGCGCCCATGATGTTGATCAGGGCACCCATGTACAGCACCCTGATGCGCTCATTTCTCTCTTCTTGCGTGCGTTCGGTGTACGGGAACTCGTCAATAGCAGGGATTGGTCTGGCTGAACCGTTTAAGCCTACGATAGCTTCGTCGATGGCGCGCTGGAACGGCAGAATATAAATCTGCACATCGTTGTCCTCCTGGTCGACGTAGATCTGGGAGCCTAGCACGCCGTCGGCGCGCATTGTGTAGTTCCATACCGGGCCGCCGCCTTCGTTGGGACTAGAATGGAATGTGACCGCGCCGAAACATGTGCTTGCGCCACGCAGGGACGAAGAACACGTCGTCAGGAGCTCGACCTCGTTGTTGATCGTGATAGGCTGAAGACCTGCGTCGCGAACTCGGGATGATAGACTTTCGATGACATTCTCAATGTCGCCACCCGTGTAACCGTTGTTTACGAAGACAACTTTATCGCGACCGCCTGTGGCAGCGGCAAGGGCGTTGGGGAAGGAGCGAATAGGTAGTGGGCTACCGATGCCGAATTCAGAGGGAGGGATGAAGAAGTTCTTTGCGTACGTAATGAAGAACATCTGGCCATGTTAGCTATGCGCCTATCTGCATCTGAGACCGACATACAAAGATTATGGGCGCCCAGAAGGCGCGCACGCTGGTGAAGAACCATTGCCGCCATGCTACAATCAGCAGCGTCTTCTTCGTGAGAATCCACGTCTGCCTAAGAATCGCCATGGTTGGAATTGTTGCCCGTGAGGGGCGGGCTTAAGGGTGGAACGATCGAATGTGTCCTGGATGCTTCGTTGGTATTATAGATTACGAGATAATAGCGGCAGCCATGCTTCAGACTCCGAAGGTATTCGTCCTAGAAAAGTCAGTATGCACTACAACTCAACGGCCGTAAGTAGAAGTCGAGCAGACCAAGCAAAAGGCTCGCGCAACAACATGGCCACGAGAATACACACCTACACACCTGCCAAGCAGCGACATCTTGTCGTCGTCTTCGCGCCACGCCCCGGACAAGGGATGGTGTTGAAAGCGGGTCGATGTTCACCCGCCATCCACTCTCCGCGGCCCATCGATGCTCCAATCAACGCACAATGCGCCCCGACTTCCGACGGACCTCGCCACGCGAGATCTAGCAACACATGGCAGAACGTGGGCAGAGTACCATCAATAATCCACTAGGATTTGAATTTTGAATTGACATGACGTTTTCATTGATCCTACTGTCTCCTTCGAGATCTTCTCAGACGTCTGTGCTGCTTTGAGAATTGTAGTTGCTTGAAACTCGACCTCGGCCTCCTTTCGTATGTAAGTAGGTATGCCCAGCGCGCCCAGCCGCCGAGTGCCCCAAATCATCGAAAAGGTAGAAATTGCGATGCCAATCTGCTTTGACACGTCTCGCTTAGACGGCTGCGCCTCACCCATCGCTTTACGAGCGCGTCATCGACTTGTTGGTTTGTTCGCGGTCGGAGATTACCAAAGGCCGATGCAGCTAAAGTTCACGTGAACCGGATATGTCAAGCTACAAATACCTACTTACCTCTCACATTGCAGGAAAAGCGGCGGACAAGCGACCTTTAAGCTGACCAACTTTAATACAGAACTTGTAGCTATCACTATACCTAGAGCCTTAACTTAGTTAAGTATTACCTAAATTGTAGGCAAAAAAGTATTCTATGGAGTCTTCCTGCATTTTCCCTACTTTGCTGTTGCGTGGAGCAATACTCGGTGCAGTACCGTCCGCCGTTTATCCTGCAACGTGAGAGCCTACCTAGGTATCCGTTTTGATTGCCTTGCAATAGAGAATGCTGCATCGCCCTAGAAGGGGCTGTATCGATTGTATTCCGGTCACTGACAGAACGACTTGCATTCCTAGCTTTATGACCCATCTCCACTGCTCTTCTCGTTGCCCAAAGATTGTTTCATCCTAACATCGGGCTCCTACATAATGGCATTTCCACCAAAGTTCTGTAACTCCCCTGTGTACTCAAGCGACCGCCTCAAATATCTCTTCTTCGTGCTTGCCTTAAGCATGTAACTCGAAACTTGCAAGCTTCATGAACAATCAAGTTGGCACGCTGGAGTTCCATGGACTGCGAACTTTGGATCAAGCGTGCCTTGGGTCCTGGGCTAGAGCAAGACGAGCCTACTTTGTCACACAGGTCGTGTATCACGGTATTTTCTGGAAAACGCGCAATAGTACAATGAAGTAGATAGCATTTGCGTTGACAGCAATGGAATGGTGTCCAGGGCGCGAAACGTTGAAGCGTCGGTACGAGGATACGAAATCAGACATCCTATCACAGAACACAAGGATGCAAGCATACGACATGTCAACTACAGCCCAGACAGCCTCCTGATGCCTATGTTCGTGAGCAACGTACCCTCCAATGTGACACCGGAACCTTCCAGTGGCTCACCCCTACTCATTGCAAGTTCCGTGAAGACCATTCCCATAGGCTTTGTCGGTGTCATCATGCTCTTGTACAGCAGATTCATAGGCTTGATCATCGTGGTGAGCCAAAGTGGTCGTTGTGGGATGAAAGGCTGAATCTCAGGATGCGACGTCCAGTCCACACCACCTGGTCGCACACTGAATGCTTTGAAGTTTGGGTTCTGCTTGCGGAAATCCAGCAGAGCTGTCTCGGTTTCCCCCTTGACGCGCCCAAATATAGGTGTGAACATGCCTGGTGACTGGGTGGCTCCCTCGCCGGACACGTAGACAAATGTGAAGGGTGAGTTGGGATGCAAGGTACTGAAGGCGCGTGCGGCAGTCATGGTATAATCTTTTGTGATCTCGACGTATTTGCTATTGTATTGTCAACACATCGTGGGCTTGAGAATCATAATCGGAGACTAACGCCTTGCTCACGTCGTTCTGTGAAACTCCGAGAGCCCACACGCAACCTTGTGCATCCTTGAGCTTATCAAGCACCGCTTCGTCATAGTTACTGAAGTCTTCGTGCAAAATGACTTGGACTTTATCGTGCCCTTCCGCCATCTTTACTGGTCGCCTGCTAAGAATCGAGATCTGGCTGATAGCCTGTTGTGCCAGCATGCTGTCGAGTACAGCAGCGCCGACGAGACCAGTGGCACCAGTGAGTATGAGATGCATGGCTGCGATAGGTTTCTGAAATTTTGACCCTGTGTTTCTGCTTGTCTGCTTGTTTGTTATTAGTAAAGAGACAGTAAGCACAGCTGATGTGGGGTCGCAGGCTATTTGTGAGCGTCAGCTGCATCCTCGATTTGACGGAGCTTCAAGCCGCATCTTGTCCGACGCTCGAGGATGCGCATGTCAGACGAAGCTGCCTTGTGCATGTTGATGGAGATAATGATTGATATGACCGTTGTGACAAGCTTCGTTGGGAACGCGGCCGTGCAGTGTTCGTCCGGGCTGCCGCCACGCTTGTATCCTCGACTAAGCCTGAAGAAAGAGCCGCCCCTAGCATTGAACATGAAGCATCGCACATCAAACATCAAAACTCGTGACTTCTGTCCAGTCATCAGCTTCGTCACCTTCGTCAGATCGCAGCCCCTTGCTAATATCTGGCCTCGAAAAGCTCATTGCGATAGCCGTTGACATGGGTAGAACAGGCTTTCAAGCACTCCCGCGTGGGCCGGTACCCCCGGATCCCTGTCAACTACGTAGTGTCAGTACACAATCTGCTGAAATTGCAAACAATGAGTTTCAATGCGCAGGCAGATTCTTCTCTTCGACGTTACATCCATTGTTTTCTTAACCTGGTGTTTGGGTTTCCCAACGCCGCGGTTGTCCATTCTTTGAACTCCTGCTTTCGTCCCACGTACCACCAACACAATGGCGTGCGCGGAAGCTACAACAAATCGCGAGATCGTATCACTGGTCTTGCATCATCTTGCGGGTATAATCGACAGGCATCGGCACCAACCAAGCCTCGATCATCCTGTGGGGCTTCTGGAACTTCGACATTCGCTGTTACCGGCCATTCTGGTTAATAGCCTCTGGGCTGACGCAGCAACCTCTGTCGTCTGGAAGCAGAACCCCAATCTTTCGGCCTTTAAATGGATGCAACATGATCGCCGACAACTATACGCAAACAAAGTCGAACAGTTGCAACTCTCTGACCCACAAGATGAAAGCGACGATGAATATGAGTTTCTCAAAGACCTTGCATGGCCAAATCTGAAGAGCTTAGAGTTGGATCTCGATTGGCGATCACACCAACACAATCTCCGAGGATTGTTGCATGCCGGCTTGGAGAGTCTGACGGTGACCGGACTGCAGTCTGGTGGATCGGCGTATGTTGCGCAGGTAACACTGCCAGCTTTGTTCGGTCCCTGTCAGAATTTGAAGCGGACACAGTTTGGACCCGATACATTCGGCTCTCAGGATTCGGTGCACGCAGGCTTCCTTGCATGCCATCTGGATACGCTCCCTAATCTGGAGGAGGTCGATGTCTTGATGAGTGGAATCGTTGGCAAGGACCTACTGTTCGGCCATCTCAGCAAACGTCCAGGCCTGAAATCCCTGGCCATTGATCTTGACCCTGGTTTGCGAACATTGCCTCTTTTCTCAGGCCCAAGTGCGCTGCAAAAGCCGTTCTCAACCCTGGAGCGTCTACAAATTGTCTGTGACCCAGAGATTGCACTTGCCCTTCCGTCTCATCTTTTTTCCCTAAAGGAATTGCGACTCGCTGTCGAACGCCAGCCAAGTGGAGAACTTCGTTTGTCTGACCTCAGCATCTTAGATGATGTTGTGACTTCCCTTATCGCGTGTCCGAACTTGGAGTTGCTCGAAGTAAACATCGGCAACCTCGCGGTGGGCTTTCCTACAGCACATCTGAATCTTCTAGCAAGTGGCGCAGCCTTGGTCAAGCTAGCCGCTTGCTGTCCAAAGTTGCGAAGTATTGATCTCGCGGCCCTCGATCCATCTTCTATTGATGGCTCAGGCATATCAAGTGCACATTTCGAGGACTTCTGCAAAGGACTACCGAACCTCGAAGAATTGAGCTTGAAACTACATCCAACAACTGCGACCATACTGCAAACAACGGCTCTACCAAGTCTAGCACGGCACTGTCCGAGGCTTGAAGTCCTTCGCATGGGTGTTCCCTTGCAGCTTCCCAATCTGCCACTTTACGGCGGAGTCTCGCGACCGGTCGAGCGTAGCGACATTATCACCCCTCCTCAAACAAAGTATGATCAGAGGCCAGACTCTCCTCAGGCTATATCGAGCACGATCAAGTTAGTTGCGGCCATTGACACGCCATCCGCAAGTCCTCCCACCGCTTCCATCCCGTTGTTTCCCAACCTGACCCAACTATCTTTTGCCCGCCCAGAAACTCTTCTCAGCAGAGGGTCTAGCATCACCCTCGCCGCCGAGGAAGACTTGATCCACGCCTGGGCCCAGTCTCTCTTTACGCATTTTCCTCTTCTTGAACAACTCGACGCTTGGGGTGAGTTTTCAGGACGCAACCGCCGCTCAATGTCATATATCCTTCCCATGGAAGACATCCTCGAAACCACATGGGAGTTCTTGAGCGGTGTTGAGCAGTCGCTCTGGCAAGATGGAGACGAAGAGGATAGAGAGGCAGATGACTTCAGTCCAGCTTCTTTCGGCCAAGACGCGTATGTGCTGAGCCCGGGCCCGTTCGAGAGACTGGTGGTGAGCGATTGGGAAATGGCAAGCCAAATGGAAGATTTTCCAGTGCGTTGAGGCTGATCAATGAGAGGAGAGAGAGCGGGCCTCAATAAAGGCACAATCTTGACAAAGTCAGCACGGAATCAACTGCTTGTTTTGGCTACGACGGCGAACGTAATGAGGTCCATTCTCCCAGCCCAGCCAATTACACGACCATCAGCACCAATCCTTCATACTGCCATCTCTGATCTTTTCCAGCGCATACAAGGCGGTGTCAGACGATATGGAGCTATTCGATTTACAGGGCCTGGTCTCGATAGATACTACGAGCAGCACACTGGCGAGAGGCACGAGCTGGCAGAGCATGTTTTTGTCCAACTTGCTTTTCCGAACGCAGAGAGAGACCTGAAAGATATCGCAAGTGGCGTACTTCTCTAAGAAGAGTACGATGTGGTAATAATGAGCAATAATCGAGTCGACGATTACTGAACCCAGAGAGGTATACGATGTTGCGAACGCCCGTCTATGCAAACCTAGACTACCACAGTAAGATACCTGATATAGAACACACAGCAGCAACGAGCGCTACTGCAAAATGTTTCCCACCAGAAGCAATGAGGCTACAAGAGTTTGTTTAGAGTCAGTCCGCCGTCTTGTATACATATTCATATCAACACAGTTCAATCATACCAGCAGACTCTTATCCCCGCAAATTTTGTTTCCTGCTCAGAAGATTAGAGACGCTCAACTAGACACAATGTTCAGATTCCTCGCCTCTACATCGCAATACCGATGATATCGTATATAGCGCTGCTTTTATCAGCTCCTTTGTAGTCATGAAAGGAACTTGTTTGTTCTCTGAATAGCGTAGCAATGCTCTTGCAACTTCACAATTGAGCGTGTCTCCTCAATCTATCCGCGTCACATGATCTCGAATTCACGCCACACGATCGCAAAATACCATCCAGTCTTCATCAGACCGATAGATGAACCTAAGCTCCAGGAAGCATTGAGACTTTTTAACGTATCAGAGACGATATCACACATGTACATAGGAGCAATGTTCCGTCGCGGTCGTGAAAAGAATGCTTGTTTTGGTATAAATATCTACAGCGAAAAATAATAAATCCATCTGGTTACAGCTACACGGCTACGCCATGCTTTGCCCATTCCACCTCTTAACAAATGAGATAGAGATCGGACATTATTTGACATTAGCTTAGTAGTTGTATTTGTAGCACAGGGTGGAGGAGACGGTGTTGAGGATATCCCGAATGCGGACAGTGGGGCGGAAATCATAAACGTTGACGGTGGTGTCAAGGCTCAGGCCGTTGCCCTGGCTGTCGGAGCCGGAGATCTGTGTCACGCGTGCGTTACCGCCGTTGTTCTGCCAGATGCGGAAGTTGCGGTCGATGAAAGCGTGGTGCAGAAAGAAAACCGGGTCCGCGGGCGACGCATAGGTGTCGGACATGACGGAGCCGATACCGTTGTGACCCCAAGCGTGAGCACCACCCTCGGCGCACGAGGCCATATCAGGGTAGGAGCCGCGCGAGTTGCAAGCATCAACGATAGCGTTGCCAGTGTTGATGGTCCTGGAGTCATCTCCATTGCGAGCCAAGCAGTGGCGTTGGTTACCGGAGCCGGGGCCGATGTTGATAGCGAGACCGGCGAATTGCTGGTGTTGTTAGTGATATGCCAGAGGTTCAGATATTTAAGGTACTTACGCCATCAGTTACGCATCGGCCACCGATGTTGATGCTACCGAACCATCGCGAGCTGAAGATAGAAGATGCACCAAAGCGACCAGCATACCTGGTCTCATCGAACCAGGGAAGATCACGGTTGAAACCGCAATCACTGCGGAGCATCTGCTCGAAGGTCCACAGGTAGTACCTGTGCCAGAGGAGGAACTTGGCGTTGCCGTGGACGTTGGGAGTAAGGGTTTGGTGTAGGGCGACAAGATCCTCATATCTGCTCTGAGATACACGGAACTGGCCGGAAGGTGGGCGGCTCTGCAGGCATTTGACAGCATCGACGTAGGCCTGTCGGTCGGAATCGGAGTAGGAGTCCCACTCGCGACGGATGCGGGGGTTAGAGCAAGTGCTCTGCCTCTTCTCGAACTGCGCCAACTCTTCGTCCAATTCGCGGGGAGTAACGGGGAGGATTGAAGGGAGAATGCTGGGGATCAGGTCGGTGATGATCTTGGAAGAAGGTGTGTCCGGGATAACAAGCTCGGGGAGCTTGTTCTTCGCATCCTGGATGTTCTCGACGATGGTGGTAACGGTAGCATTGACACCGCGAAGGGCCTCGTCGAGGGATAGTGGACGAGCAAACTTGGGTGTCTTGAAGTCTTCGACCGGGAGAGCAGGAGGAAGGTCGATGTTCGAAGGAAGAGATGTGCCCTGGGCGGGAGCAGGGTTCTGAGGAAGCGCAATGGCGGATCCGGCGACAGCCAAAATGGCTGCGGTCAATGACAGATGCATGGTGGTCGAGTAGGTGTTGGAATTAGATTAAAATAAGATACTAAGGGAAGTTGGAATGTTCCCAGTGAACAAACGAGAGACGTAGAGCTGATGCTACAGAAACGTTTGCAGAAGAACCATACCTTGCCTATATACCTTACCTTTTGGGGCCCGCCATATCTCCTGAGCGATACGATTAAGTCGATCCACCAGTTCGTGTCATTCTACGCCAAGATGCACAAAGTGAGTGCGGCGGGACGCAAGTGGAAAAATGGCGGCTTACCAAAAGGCGCCAGCCTGAATAGTAAGGGGCGAGGGCGAATCAGCTAGCCGCCTTGGTGTTGGCATTGGAGAAATCTCATCTCCGGACAAGCGCCACCACCGCGTGTGGTAAGGCTGAGCCTCTTCACGAGCGGCCAGGTTATTGGGTCCACGGTTGGCCTGCACGAGGCGTGCGCGAGGCCTCTCCACGCTCATCCAAGTGTTGTTCTGCCGACTGCCGGATTTGCTGATTGGCAGCAGGGTTTTGGTCGTCGTATCCGATAATAGAATAGCCGAAGGGAACGTCGCATCAGCCAACCCAGTCACGATAAGAAGCTTTGTGGTCGACGCCGTTCAGAGACGGTGTTTGCAAAGCTTTTTCGCGGCAGACATCATTTGTCCTTTGTTTCTCTCGGCCCAGACACCGTTGGTTAGCCAGGCTGTCAAAGTCACGGATGTCGGCTGAGCTAAGTGCAGACAATGCGACTCTCTGACGTCGAGGAAGTCAGTTCGATGTCGATACGGCCATGGCTTCCATCGTGGAATGTGGGATTATTGTCAGAAAAGTAACGTTCCCAGCGCGGGCGTGGGTAGGGCCCTACCAGGGTTGGCGCGCCGCCGCAGCAGGGAGATCCTAGCAGCCTAGGTCACGTGCTGTAAGATAGGGGCGTTAGCAGATAATTACAGTAGAGCCTAGTATAGGCTTAGGGGGTTACTATAGTATACAGCAGACACTAGCTATAGGCCCTATAGTTTATGTAGTTTAAAGTTAGGGCTATTAAATACTATACTAAACTACTGCTTACTGTGTAATATAATATGCTATATAGCTAGACACTATAGTATATAGTAGTACTAGGCTGTAAGAGTTGTATATTATATAGGGCAGGCTTTAGGCTATTAATACTACGCTAAACTGCTACTTAATATATATAACATAATATACTATATGCCTAAAGGTAGATATACTAGATATAGTGCTGGTAGGGCGTATTATAACTCTAATTAGAGGTGTAGGGTTATAGTATATAGGGCCTAATTAGTTAGAGAGTGTTACTATATAGAATAATAATATTCTACCTAGTAGTATAATAGCTGCTGTATTTTATAATAGAAGTGTTGCTAGAGGCTAGAAGTAATATTCTACTAATAAAAAATGTAATATTCTAAGTATAGGCTTATAAGCTATAGGCTCTACACTATATAAGCCTATAGCCTACTACTTACTATAGGTGCTAAAAGAAAAAAAAATAGTATAAAATTATGTCTATATAAGTACTTATAGGTTAGTAGGTAGCAAGAGCTAGGTCTATATAAGATATAGGCTATAGTAGTAAGTAATCTATTCTCTAAAAGAGTAGGGCCTATAGCTATATAGCAGACTTTAGAAGTAGTATGTTATATATGTAGGTAAGTGTATACTATAATAAGTAATTTATATACACACTAGATAATAGGTACTAAGAATTTAGATAAGTTAGATAATCTAGTTTAGTAAGCAAAATATTATTATTATATAGGTAGGGATTTTTTTATACTTATATATATAAGTGCGTAAATATAGAATCTATATAAACTTATAGGCTAGTCCTAGTAGGGCTGTAGACTACAGGTTATAAGAGATTAAAGGCTATAGACTATAGGCTATACTAGCAGCAGCAGAGTAGCACCTAAGCTAGGCCACTTCTACTATATAAATAGATCTCTAGTAAGAAATAATTACTACCTTAAATATATAACTTATTAGAGAGCACTCTTAGGGTTATATTATATATTATATATAGGTAATAGTAGTTATTTAGTGCTAGTTATTAAATAATAAAGGTCTACCTTATAGTCTAT